>PITA01006076.1:0-103810 GCA_004023965.1 Spilogale gracilis | reverse complement strand
TTTTTTCCCTCCATAGGAATACAGATTAACAATTTTAAAATTACTTTATACTTCACTTTAATAATTAGGTAAATAGATGGCAGATGGTGGGAGACAGGTTTCTCAAGGTTGAAATGGATCATTACAAATAAGCAAGAATGAAGACTAGTGCAGAGAAAGTCAAGTATCATATGGTTTCACTTACTTGTGGAGCATAAGGAGTAACATGGAGGACAGTGGGTGAAGGAAAGGAAATGTGAACTGGGGTAAATTAGAGAGGGAGATGAAACATGAGAGACTTTGGACTCTGAGAAAGGAACTGAGGGTTTTGGAAGGGAGGGAGGTGGGGGGATGGGTAAGCCTGATGGTGGGAATTGAGAGCACAAATTGCATGGAGCACTGGGTGTGGGGAATAAACAATGAATCTTGGAACACTGAAAAAAAAATAAATTATTATTAAAAAAAAAGAATGAAGACTAGTATGACTCATGTTATAACAGATTGGAGTCGGAGACATCAGTAAAACTCATCCCTAACTTCAAAAAGATAGAGATAAGATACACATAGAAACACAGAAATGTAGATACTTGTAAATACATGGGCTAGGAAGGAAAATACCATGAAGGTATGCCAATGTACATGGGAGCCAAGTAAAAGAACTACTCATTACCAAAGAGGGAACATTTTTTGCTACAAATAAATAATGTGATATTCGTATTGTTAAACTATAGCTCTAAAGTATAAAATAAGTATCTATAAGCCTATACTAATAAAAATAAATTGTTGGCTAAAGAAATAAAATGGGATGAATAGGGTGCCTGGGTGGCTAGGTCAGTTATGTATCTGTCACTGGCTCAGGTCATGGTCCCAGGGTCCTGGGATCAAGTCCCGTATCAGGCTCCCCACTCACCAGGGAGTCTGTTTCTCCCTCTGCCTTCTGCTCCTCCTGCTTATACTCTCTAACTCTCTCTAATAAATAAATAAAATCTTTTAAGAAAATGGGAAGAATAGTTTCTATAGATAAATACAAATAACTTATGTAGGCACTGTGTGCTCAAGGAGCTGCAACTTAACTTCCTACTCCTTAAGTGTGGGTGGTACAGTGACTTCTTGCCAAAGAGTTAAGTATGAAAAAGAGGGGAAAATAACTTTGACTGTAGAGAAATTTGCCAAACATTACTTCAACTGGGTGATCAAAGATTAACATTAATAGCGGAACGTCATCATGATAATATGTACCCTTGAAATGATGTGATGGTAACAGCACTTTTCCTCTGTGGTCTTCCTCCTAAAAATCTCTACCACAGTCTAATCAGACACCGTTGATTAAGAAAGTCTTTATGAAATACCTAGCTAGTAATCCTCAGAACTGTCAAGGTTTTCAAAAATAAGTCACACTTAACAAATTGTCACAGCCAAAAGGGCCTAAGGAGACATAAATATAACGTGGTATCCTGGCTGAGATCCTGGAACAGAAAGAGGACATGAAGTAAAAGGTAAGAAAATGTAAATAAATGTGGACTTTAGTCAACAATAATGTGGTGACAGATGGTAATTATATATAATAAAATTATATTAATATAATAAAAATAAAATAATAAAAATATGGTGACAGTAACTAGACTTATTGTGGTGAGCATAGCATAATATACAGAATGGTCAAATTACTATGTTGTCCATCTAAAACTAGTGTAACAATGTATGTCAACTATACTTCAACAAAAAAAACAAATATCTTTAAAATAGAAAAACACATAATCTATGACAAAAATCAATGATAAGGTCTGACCCTGGTTCATTAATTGTGGGAAATATACCATACTAATTTAAGATGTTATTAATATAGGAAACTGGACATGAGGTATATGAGAATTTTCTATACTATTTCACGAGGTTTCTATATAACTCTTTTAAAGTTTGTATGGTATTAATATATGTTAGACATAAGATTAACTCCTTAGTCAATGTATGGTTTGTAAATATTTTCTCCCATTTAGTAAATTGCCTTTTCATTATATTGACTCATTTTTCTTTCTGTGTAGAAGATTCTCAGTTTGATGTCCTACTTGCTGATTTTTGCTTTTGTTGTTTGTGCTCTTGGTGTCATATCCAAAATATCATCGCCAAGACCAATGTCAAGGTACTACTACCCTATGTTTTCTTCTAGAAGTTTTGCAATATAAGGTCTTATATTTAAGTCACATAAAGATTTTATACAACTCAATAATAAAAAAAACAATGTGATTATAAAATGAACAGAGGAAATGAATAGATATTTTTCAAGAAGATATCCAAATGGCCAACAGATATGTGAAAAGATGCTCAACATCACTAATCATGAGGGAAACATAGATCAAAACCACAATGGGGGCACCTGGGTGGCTCAGGTCATGATCCCAGAGTCCTGGTATTTAACCTCACATTGGGCTCCCTGCTCAGTAGGAAGCCTGCTTCTCCCCCTGCTTGTACTCTATATCTCTATCAAATAAATAAATAAAATCTTAACACACACACACACACACACACACACACACACACCCCATGAGATACCATTTCACACCTGTTAGAATGGCTATCATCCAGAAGACAAAAGATAACGTATAGTGACCAAAACGTGGAAAAAGGAAACCCTCATTTACCTCTGGTGGGAATATAAATTGGTGTTGCCACTAAGGAAAATAATATTGAGGTTTCTCAAAAAATTTTAAATGGAACTGTTGAAGGCTTTTTTACAGATGGTTTGGAGGGAACCAGGGCCTAAGCACCAAGCCTCAGCCAATCTCTGTGTTTTAAATGTGTTTCTCAACTCTCTCAGTTTCTAACTTAAGTCTAGAACAGCAAGTACTTCATTGGTAATTACTTTGAGTAGAAGCACCTGAGTTTTGTCCCATGCTTGGATATTGGTCAAACCTCTAGCAAGAAATTTCAGTGCAAACAATGCAGATTACAAAATTAGAAAATCCAAAACAAAAGCACATGTACAAATCTCCCTGGTGTACAAAGTAGAAGGACACTGAATGCATGAGAAACATCACAAACAAAGATTCAAAACCAACATGAAATGACATGTTCTGGAGTTTGAAAAGTCAAAGATCAAAGTATGTCTGGTGAAGGCCACTTCCTGGCTCACAGATATTTCTTGGGTCTCTTCCTTTTTCTTCTTATGGGTTACAGAAATGGTAATGGTCATGATCAGTGAAGAACCTCTACTATTTTTCTTTGAATTTGAAGAAATCATCTATCAAGTTTCCCATTATCTCCCCTAAACACAGTCTCTGAATGAATATAACTATCTCTCAGAAACTGAGAATAGGAATATTATCATCTCTCTGAATAATCCCCCTTTAATTCTATAAGTTTATTACTGCCAATGGTTTGGACTATAATCTATACAACATTTAAATCATTCCATATGAGGTAGAAGTACAATAATCATCTTCTAATACTAAGAATGATCTTAGAAAGTAATCAGATTTTAAAAATGAGACTTAATGGGGAAAAAAAGAACTACCATTGATGTAGTAATCCTACTTCTGGGTATATATCCAAAGGAAATAAAAATTGAATTACAAAAAAAAAAATCTGCACTCTTAGGTTCACTGCAGCATTATTTGCAATAGCCAAGACACAGAAACAACCTAATTATCCATCAACAAATGAATGGATCAAGAAGATATGTGATATTGTGATATATATTGTGATACATAGGTATATCACATGAAAAAGAAGGAAATCTTACCATTTGCAATAACACAGATGGATCCTGAAGATATTATGCTCAGTGAGATAATTTCAACAGAAAAAGACAAATACTCTATGAAATCACTTACATGAGCAATCTAAAAATCTGATCTCATAGAAAGTGAGATTAGAATGGTGGTTACCAGGGGCTGGGGGAATACGGAATTGAGAAGATGTCAGTCCAAGATTGTAAACTTGCAAGTAGAAGATGAATCAGTTCTAGAGCTAAGGTATAGGACAGAGATTATAGTCAACAATACTATAGCATTTACTTCAAAGCTGTTAAATAGATCTTAAATATTCTAACCACAAAAAATAAATGATATTTATGTGACATGACAGAGGTGTTAGCTAACACTATGGTGGTAATCACACTGCAATCAACACATCACACACCTTAAACTTACACAATTATATGTCAGTAAAAATGTATTAACAAAATGTAGACAGTACTGAAACTTACCATGTAGCTTACACAAGACCTTTTCCTTATAAATTTTCATAGTCTTCAGAATTCAAATTCTAACTCAAATTGAATATGCTTAGAAAGCATTTTAACTCCATTTTTCCAAAGTTCAACATTGGCTATGAAAGGCTATGAAAACACAAAAACTTTTCAGTATGTGTGTGTGTAGTCTTTGCACTTTTCTGTTAATTTGTACGTTCCCAAATTTCCATTAGGTAACTCATTTTTGGAAGCAAACAGATCTCTTTCAATAGTATCTCTTAAAGTGAGAATCACGTAGATACATTTGCTCCCCTCTCAATACATACTCATAACAGTTCTTTAATTTGCAGACTCTTGATCAATTTCTTCTTTTTTATAATCAGCGTATTTCAGTGGAAAAGAGTAGAATGTGGTGTTCGGATCCTATTTCTTTAAACAAAGCTGCAAATTGGAATTGGACTGTTGAGGCTCAAATTTTAATAGATTTATCATTTTGACAACATTATTAATGTGGATTCCAGAACTCCAGGCAAACCTTTACCTTAAAAGATTCTGTGTGAAGAAAAAAATGTATTACTTCAATTTCAGAGTTTTCAAATTGAACTTAATGTGCAAAGCTTTTACACCTTCCTATCATTGCTACAATACCATCAATATATAAACCTCTGCTGTGTTTCAGTATGATTTTATTTTTACAAAGTGTTCATCTCCCATGTGAATATGCCATCTCTGAAGTTTGTTTTGTTCTTTCTTTCAAATCACTTAATGTTTCTCAGCATTTCTCTTAGGAGAGTCTAAATAAGAGGTAAGAAGAGTTAACTTTTTCAAGGCTGATCTCCTACAGAGATCAGGTCTTTCTGAGAGGGTAGTGGCTGCCCTCAGAAGGACCAATTGAAAATGTAAACCACTACACTGAAAAGAGTTAGAAACAAGTGCTAAGGTATTCAATTCTGTAAGAATGCTAAGTCAGTAGTGAGTCGGGTTGGAAGTCAAGGATTTGTTCTGTCACAGATCTACAAGGGCCCAGAGCAATCTATACTTTCAATGCCATCCCAATCAAAATCCCACCAGCATTTTTCAAAGTGCTGGAACAAACAATCCTAAAATTTATATGGAACCAAAAAAGACCCCAAATTGCTAAGGAATTTTTGAAGAAGAAAAACAAAGCTGGGGGCATCACGTCACCTGACTTCAGGCTTTATTACAAAGCTGTGATCACTAAGATAGCATGGTACTGGCACAAAAACAGACACGTAGACCAATGGAACAGAATAGAGAATCCAGATATGGACCCACAAATCTATGGTCAAATCATCTTCAACAAAGCAGGAAAAAATATCCAGTGGAAAAAAAGACAGTCTCTTCAATAAATGGTGCTGGGAAAATTGGACAGCTACATATAGAAGAATGAAAATAGACCATTCTCTTACACCACACACAAAGGCAAACTCGAAATGGATGGAAGACCTCAACATGAGGCAGGAACCCATCAAAATCCTGGAAGAGAACATAGGCAGTAACCTCTTTGACATTGGCCACAGCAACTTCTTTCAAGACACGTCATCTCCAAAGGCAAAATAAACAAAAGCAAAAATGAACTTTTGGGACTTTATCGAAATAAAAAGCTTCTGCACAGCAAAGGAAACAGTCAACAAAACAAAGAGGCAACCCACAGAATGGGAGAGGATATTTGCAAATGACACTACAGACAAAGGGTGGATATCCAAGATCTATAATGAACTCCTCAAACTCAACATCCAAAAAAAAAAGATGAACACATCAAAAAATGGGCAGGAGACATGTAGAGGCACTTCTCCATAGAAGACATACAAATGGCTAACAGACACATGAAAAAATGTCCGTCATCACTAGCTATCAGGGAAATTCAAATCAAAACCACACTTAGATACCACCTTACACCAGTCAGAATGGCCAAAATTAACAGGACAGGAAACAACAAGTGTTGGAGAGGCAGGAGGAACCCTCTCATACTGTTGGTGGGAATGCAAGTTGGTGCAGCTACTTTGGAAAACATTGTGGAGATTCCTTAAAAAAGTAAAAACAGAGCTACCCTATGATTTTGAAATTGCACTACTGGGTATTTACCCCAAAGATACAGATGTAGTGAAAAGAAGAGCCATATATACCCCAATGTTTATTGCAGCAATGGCCACAACTGCCAAACTGTGAAAGAGCCAAGGTGCCCTTCAACAAATGAATGAATAAAGAAGATATACATACATACAATGGAATATTTTGCCTCCATTAGAAAGGATGAACACCCAACTTTTGTAGCAACATGGACGGGATTGGAGGAGATTATGCTGAGTGAAATAAGACAAGCAGAGAAAGTCAAGTATCACATGGTTTCACTTACTTTAGGAGCATAAGGAGTAATATGGAGGACAATAAGAGAAGGAAAGGAAATGGGGAGTGGTGTAAATCAGGAAGGGAGATGAAACATGAGAGACTTTAGACTCAGAAACAAACTGAGGGTCTTGGAGGGAGGAAGGTGGGGGGATGGGTGACCCCGGTGGTGGATATGAGAGCAGGTATTGCATGGAGCACTGGATGTGGGGCATAAACAATTAATCTTGGAACACTGAAAAAATAATGTAATAAAAAATAAACAGAGGCGCCTGGGTGGCTCAGTTGGGTAAGCGACTGCCTTGGTCTCAGGTCATGTTCCTGGAGACCCGGGATCAAGTCCCACATCGGGCTCCCTGCTCGGCGGGAAGCCTGCTTCTCCCTCTCTCACTCCCCCCCAGCTTGTGTTCCTTCTCTGGCTCTGTTTCTCTCTGTCAAATAAATAAAATCTTTAAAAAAAAAATAAACAAATTATTGGGGGAAAATAAATAAATAAATAAATAAAATTTAACGACTAGAAAAAAAAAAGAGCATATTCAAGGAAGGTTAATTAAGAAAGTAGTGTTCTGGGGATAGTGGAGTCCATCAATGACAAGGATTTGAATTTCAGATTACTAATTTGTTACTTAACTCTTCTACTGACTGTATCACAAACCAAAAACCAAAGATAATATTCTTTTGTTATTATTAATGATCCTGAAGGGATTTTCCAAGAAGTGAAGAAGCTCCATGAATGGGAGAGGGAGATTAGAGCTACAATTTGCTTGCACACATGGGAGAAATGATGCTCTTCTGATTTCATCTTTGATTTTCTTCCAAAACTAAGTACATTAGTCCAAGACAGGATAGTACTGCTAGGGTGCTACATTTTCTGTATAAGTAGAAATGAAAATAAAAAAGGCCTAAAACACACGGCCTGCATAACTATCCATCTCACTAGAAAAAAAGGTACTATCCAAAGGTACCAGGTAAACCTGACAGAGTCTCCAGATGCACTTTCTTAAGGAGTCTCCAGGTTGTAAGGGTATAAAATAACTTGCAGATAAAGAAGCCAAATATGATGAGATTGATGTTTGATGTTCCCAACATCATCCTTTTACATAAAATAAAATACTGGGAAGTGAGAATGGGGGCTTCCTCCAACTGCCAAAAGAACTGGTGGAACTACACTAACTGCTTAACACCTAAGATACAGGATATCTCAAGAGAGGACTCATAACTTCCCAAAAAAATGGAAACAGAGAGACTTCAAGACTGTAGCTTCTTCCTATGAGATTAAGCTTATAAGAGATTGGTCCAACAGAGTGGTCCCTGAAAAGTCACTACTCAGGGGCCTCTGATTTGCAGAAGCATTGCTTATCTAACTACGGATATACCCATATAGTTCAAGCACTGGAAATATTATTCTATTTAGCATGGGCCTACCCAGGTATCATCCAAACAAACAACAAAACACTCTTCATTAATCAGGAAACACAAAAGTCTAGTTTTGTTATGGGATTTAGCACCATGTTCCATTTTAGTCACAGAGTGTGATCCACAAGAGAAACTTACACCAAAATCCTAGGAGTCTGTATTATGTTCTCTTTGAGATGAAGGACAGACTTCTCTCCTTTAAGTGCAGTTGGATCTACTTGGTCAAAGCTCTGAAGCCTCAACCTGTTGCAGATCCTTCTCCTATTCTGGGCCCCTTTCAAAATCTGTAATTCACACAGTAAATGAATTGAAAGAGCATCTCCAAATATGAAGTATGTTGACTTTGATATTCAAGGAAGCCCACCAGTTTTGATTGTTTCTTTTTATGGAGAAGTACAAGGTAAAACAACCTCTTTCATTTAAGGAACTATCCTGACATTTCTGAGGCCATTCAATGCTTAAAGACTTTACCAAGGTGGCTGGCTAGTTTTATTTCCCATTCTCTGGTTTACATGCTTCTTACTGGGACATCTAGGTACTTGATTATTTCCTAGTCACCAAATTTCATTAGCATAACGTCATACATATAATGAACCATAGCAAAGATCTATAGGATGATTAAGGTCCCTTTATGATTATATTATAACCAAAATTAGGAGCATTGGCTACTTGGGGGCAAAATAATAAATGTAGACTATTGATGTTGGCAGGCAAAGGCAAATTTCTCCTCGTTATCCTTATTAGTTGGTGTGAAACACCAAGTTTTTTTTTAAAGATTTTATTTAATTATTCGACAGAGAGAAAGATCACAAGTAGGCAGAGAGGCAGGCAGAGAGAGGAGGAAGCAGTCTCCTTGCCGAGCAGAGAGCCCGATGCGGGCCTCGATCCCAGGACCCTGAGATCATGACCTGAGCCGAAGGTAGAGGCTTTAACCCACTGAGCCACCCAGGCACCTGAAACACCAAGTTTTTACTAAGATAATCTTTGTGTAAATCTGCCTTGGGCTGTATTGAATTGATATAATAAATACCATAAGAAACTACAATTGTGATCGGAGTCACCAGGGGTTCAATAAAATACAGACATTCTACAGGACCTATGTGGCTTTTCAACAACCAAACACACATAAATATGGATATTTTAAAAATGACCATCTGTGCACCTTTCAAGTATTAAGCCCATTATACCTACTGAAATTAGGGAACTCATTTCATGGTAGTATCTTCCACCATATTTTTATTTACACTCTGCAGTGAATAACCAGTGCAGAATTTTTCAAGGATTATGGTACTCCGTGCACAAAAGTAGTTCTTAATTCCTTAGTAAAGTGCATGTCTGCGAGACCCTCCTGGATACATAGTTAGGGAATGACTGAACTAGTTGTATACAAATATGTGTACTCCAATATTTCTATTTCACTAATTCCTGGGACTTGGTCCTCTAAAATATACAAATGAAGCCCTTGCACCTCACCTCAGTCAACTGTGGGCAACAATTGTATTCAAGCTTCAATTAAGCAATCCAGGACACATAATCCCAATCCCAATTGCTAGGATCCAACAAATTTTGGGATCCAACAAATCCCAAATTCCAGGGAGTATATTCACTGATAAATTCAACCTGATATAACTGTCTTACACTCTTTAGTCTTTGTATAAGACTATTAAAATCTATCTTCATATGTGTTCCCAAGTCACAATATTGTTGGCAGGAATCTAACTCCTTTGGTATGTAGGATACATAGGAGTAGGCTTTACAATTATTCTTGTGAGGTACAATGGTATCAAATACTTGCCATTGGCCCAGTAAGGAATGAAATACCAAAAGCAAATAAGGAACAATAACTTTTTGTTAAATCAAATTAATATTTGACTCTAAAATTATATTAAATTGGAAGGAGCACTAATATTTTAGAAATAAATAAGAAAAATTAAAAGCCTTAAGTAAATTAAAGTATACATAAATTCTCATTTTCTTGGGGGGGGAATGGTGATATTGCAGGCAAATGCAGAATTTAAGAGAAAACATTATTTTTAAATCAGAGTGTTAAAAGAACGTAAGGATAACTACAAAAAATACAAACTATAGTATCTAAACCAGCAGAGGGAACAATGAGTTTTAAAAAGGAAAAGATCACTGGATGCATTAAAAGAATATAGGAAAGATGAAAACAACTTAAGAAAGAGCACAGAAGGGGTGCCTGGGTGGCTCAGTTGTTAAGCATCTGCCTTTGGCTCAGGTCATGATCCCAGAGTCCCAGGATCGAGCCCCGCATCGGGCTCCCTGCTCCGTGGGAAGCATGCTTCTCCCTCTCTCACTCCCCCTGCTTGTGTTCCCTCTCTGGCTGTGTTTCTGTCAAATAAATATATAAAATCTTAAAAAAAAAGGGGGAGGAGGGACGGAGGGAGGAAGGGAGGGACGGAGGGAGAGAACAAAGAAGGAAGGAAGGAAGGAAAGAAAGAAAGAAAGAAAGAAAGGAAACAAGAAAACAAGAAAAAAAATCACCCTTGGTGGCTATAAGTCCATGTATATAAGTAGAGTCATCCCTTGGAGATATTGTTAGTTCAGTTCCAAACCACCATAATAAAGCAAGTATTGCAATAAAGTAAGTCAAATGATTTTTTTTTTGGTGTCTCAGAGCACATAAAAGTTATGTTTGCATTATACTGTAGTCTCTTAAGTATGCAATAGTATTTTGTCAAAAAAGCAAAAAAAAATTTATTGCTAAAAAAATGCTCATTATCATTTGAGCTTTCAAGTCATAATCACTGATGACATATGGCCATAACAAATACAATAATAAAGGCATTTTAAATATTGGAAGAATTATAAAATGTTGCACACACATGAAGTAATTAAATACTGTTGGGAAAATGGTGCTGACAGATTTGCAAGACACAGGGCTGCCACAAACATTCGATCTGTAAAAAACATAGTATCTGCAAAGCACAATAAAAAGCAAGCACAACAAAATGAGGTATGACTGTAATAAAGATAAATGTAAATGAACTAATATTAGTTATGAAAGAACAAAGATCTGTAGAGTAGAAAATTATTTGGTCACTGAATTAACAAAATCACTTGTTTTATGACATCTCTACCAGGAATTCTTAAAACAGAGACATGACATTGATTTAAATTATATCAGCTAGGAGGGAATACATGCTATGCATGTCATTCCATTAGGCTTAAATATAAATAACAAATATAAGTTGCAATGTTCAAAGTTATGTTTGTCTAGAACAACATTTTTGGGAGATAAAAGAAGAGGAGGAGGGAGAGGGGAGGAAGACAAAAGGAGAGGAAGGGAGGAAGAGGAGAACTGATAATGAAAGGCTCATTATCTTCTTCCCAATTAGTGGCAGTCAATATTATTCATAATTATTAAATTGAAATATTATTTAATGGAAATTGCTACATAAATTTTAGAGTTGTACTAATTTGATTACAAATTTTAGCAAATAATAATTTCCTGGATCCAGTTATAGTGTTTCTTTTTTAAACCAGCTGCCCATTCTTCATCATTCATACCTCCCCAGTTGTTAAGCCTTGCGGTTGGCTGTCTGTGTTTTAATGTTTATAAACATCGACACCTTAGCTTCTTTTGTCCATTATATGTTATATTCCTTGGAGTCATAAAACATACATTGTCGTTTGTTTTTTTTTTCCTTTCTAGTGAAGAGCTTCGTTCAAAATGGATGCCTTTTTGCTGCTTCTAGAGGTGAGTAATAACAGCCACACTAGCATTTGTGGTGGGTGTCCACTAGAAAGTGTCCTGCTCTGTAAGAATTACCTTACTTTTATGAGCAAGTACCACCATCACAATGATTTACTTACCTTGCCTTTACATGGGATTATGCCCTGTGGGAATAAATATGCATTTAAAATCCTAAATAATGGCAGCAAATTTGCCTAGAAATTATGCATGTGGGTTGTATAATGTTTTGGCATGCCTCAAATTCATCATAATAGGTTTGGATACCTTTTCACAATAATTTACTTAGAAAAACATATTCAAATTTTCACATCCTTGGATAACACAATTCATGTCAAGAAAGGATTACTAATTCCCTTAATGATTCATTCTACACTAAACTACAGAGAAGGCAGGAGTCTAGAAGAAGGTATCACTTTGCAATAAATGTCAAAAACATGTTTTATCTAAATAGCTTAACATACAGTACTGACAAAATTTAGTTAGAGATAATTTATACCCTTCAGTGGCCAGAGTAATCTATGGGTTTCTTCAAATTGCTTTTGTCTATAAAATAAACTCAATTTGCTTTACCACATGAAGCACAAAATTTAAAGCAATATTTCATAAATCTCTGTCACTGAAGATTAAGGTAATCTTTAATTTACAAATACTGCCATCAGCCTAT
The DNA here is from genome assembly GCA_004023965.1 of Spilogale gracilis. Lineage (NCBI taxonomy): Eukaryota > Metazoa > Chordata > Mammalia > Carnivora > Mephitidae > Spilogale > Spilogale gracilis. The sequence goes on along the minus strand of PITA01006076.1, from coordinate 91,477 downwards.
GAGCTTTATGTTGCTGGGGTTTGAAAATTGAGTTAGACAACATAAAACTGAATTTCAACCTCACCTGCTAGTAAAGGCAAGATATCTAATAAAATAAGAAGAGATAAGTCACTATTAATTGTCCCTAAAGATACCATATGTGCACTAATATGGTTCTAAACTCTTGTTTGTCTGAACAGGATTGTTTTAATAGAGCAGTAGGGATAAGTCATGAAGATGCATCCACAGCTATCTGTCATAGTAAATCCACATGGTAAACTTCATATAATGTTTATATTTGCTGCATAAAGTCAAGGACTTACGAAAGGTCTTTTACACATATAACCAATAGACTCTCTGATCGAAAATCTTGGCTCAACAGAATATATTAGTCACAAGCTCAGAGTAAAATGTAATAAAAATAAACTTTATATTAAGATAGATAATAGATAGATAGGTATAGATATAGATAAGATGATATAGATATAGATATAGATATAAAATTTCCAGCAGGTTAGGGTCTAGCTACATTAAAAACTTCCATTTCAAAAACAAATGTAAGGGGCGCCTGGGTGGCTCAGTTGTTTAAAGCCTCTGCCTTCAGCTCGGGTCATGATCTCAGGGTCCTGGGATGGAGGCCTGCATCAGGATTTCTGCTCAGCAGGGAGCCTGCTTCCTCCTCTCTCTCTGCCTGCCTCTCTGCCTACTTGTGATCTCTCTGTCAAATAAATAAATAAAATCTTTAAAAAAATGTAAAAAAGTAGTTCAAGATGGCAATATAGGAAGAACATGAACTCACCTCCTACCATAGACATATCACATCAAATCCATAGCTATTCATGAAATAACTTCCTCTAAAATAGACCTAAAAACCTGTTGAACAGCTCCTTTACAATAATTAGTAAAAGGCCCATATCAGGGATATTGAGCAGCAAAGATATGGTCTCACCAAGAATCCAACCCCTGGCATGATAGCTTCACTCAAGGAGGAATCTCACAAATTTGAAACTTCTTCCTAAAGAATAAGGGGCTGTGTATAGGGGTATCAGGGTATACCTGATACAGGTATCAGGGACCTACCTCAACCTTTAGGTTCTACATCAGAGAGATGAATCCCCAAAACATCTGGCTCTGAAAACTAATAAGGATCACAACCAGGAAACCCAAAAGGCTCTAAGGAACAGAGATACTTCTCTTGAAGGGCTCATATACAAATTTACCTGCCCCAAGGACCAGCACAAAAGCCACAGCTTTAAAGTACTCTATGTGGACTCTCATTTGCTAACCTCAAAGCATCTGTGGAAGTGAAAGGGCAGGGATTTGTTGAAACATTGTAGAGATGGATGTGCTGGTGGGAATCATTTCTGCAATCTTGTTCTACCCTTGATGGTGTCGGCAGGAACACGCTGGCCCCTTCTGAGCTCTACACTGCCACACCAAGGCTGGCAGGCACACCGGAGGCCTATGCTCTGCCACTACCTTGCTAAATCTGGCAGGCATATGCCATCCACATAGGAGATGCTCCTCAATCACCTGGCACTGGTGGACAGAAGGACTTGAATTCCTGGGTCCCACAGGACTGTAACAATTAGAGAGACAGTTACTGGTAGACAAGCACCAACAGGGCAATGCACAAACAGCAGAATGAAACATACCCTGTTTTTCAGTGAAATAAAAGGTCCATTTACCTTTTTAGATCTTCAGCCCTGAGGGTCAGATCTCACATCTGCCACATATCTGTAGAGGGATTCTCATGGAATATAGACAGGAAGACATTGGGCTTGTACTCTTTTAGTCCCACTGTGGCTCAACAGTACCTCCCAGAAAGAGTTTATGCTCTCTTCTGACGCTCTAATTATTGCTATATCACCCAGTGGATACCTCCAGATCACCTGGTTTGGAAGCCAGCAGGGTTATGAGGTGGTCCCACAGGAACATATATATTTGTATACCGTAAAGCTGCTGCATGAGGGTCCACCTTCCAATTAGCGTAAAACTAGGAACTGAGTGGGGCACCTGGGTGGCTCAGGTAGTTGGGCAACTGCCTTCGGCTCAGGTCACGATCCCAGAGAGCCAGGATCAAGCCCTGCATCGGGCTCCCTGTTTGGTGGGAAGCCTGCTTCTCCCTCTCTCACTCCTCCTGCTTGTGTTCCCTCTCTGGATGTGTTTCTCTCTGTCAAATAAATAAAATCTTTAAAAAAAAACAAAAACTAGGAACTCCTTTTCTCCGTTTCTAACATTGACAGATCTCAGCATACCATCAACAACTGGGATCTATCCAGAATAAATCATGATGCTTAGATAATCACAAAGGTTTGAGAGACAACCAAGAACTAGAGAAAAGTTGAAAGATAAGTTTGTCTTCACACAAGGCCACTCCTTCAAGAATAGAAGAGAAAGCTATTTTGCCCAATATATAAAAACACACAAGAGTCCAGAAAAATGAAAAAAAAAAAAAAGAAATATATCCCAAACAAAAGAACAAGACAAAACCTTAGAAAAACACTTTAAGGAAACCAAGGTAAATAATTTACCTGATAAAGGTTCAAAGTAATTGTTATACAGATGCTTACTGAACTTGGAAGAAGAATGGATGAACATAGGGGGAATTTCAATGAAGAGATGAAAGTATCAAGCAGAAGTCACAGACCTGAAGACTACAGTAATTGTACTGAACTGGAAAAAAAAATGGGGGGGGGGAGGAGACAACAGCAGACTAGATAAAGTGGAAGAAAGGATCTGTGACCTAGAATACAAGGCAGTGGACCTTACACAAAGAGATTAACAAAAAGAAAAAAAATATTTAAATTTATAAAGACAGTTTAAGGGACTTATAGGACAACATGAATCAGAATAATACTTGCATTATAGGGGTCATGCAAGGAGAACAGAGGGAAAAGGAAAAAAGAAATTTGTTTCAAAAACTACTGGCTGAAAACTTCTCTAATTTGGGGAAGGAAACAGACATCCAGATCCAAGAATCTCAGGGAGTTCCAAATAAAATGAACCTAAGAGTGACCCAAACCAAGACACATTAGAATTGAAATCTCAAAAGTTAAAAACAGAGAATTTTTAAAGTAACTAGAGAAAAAACGTGTTACATATGAGAAAACACCAAAGACAACAAGATTTTTTAGAAGAAACTTTGCAGGCCAGAAGGAGTGGAATGATATATTCAAAGTGCTGAAAGAAAAAACTTCCAATCAAGAATACCTAGCAAGTTATCGTTCAGAATTGAAAGTGAAATAAAGAGTTCTCCAGGCAAGCAAAAACTAAAGCAGCTAATCAGCTCTAAACTAGCCTTATAAAAAATATTAATGGACCTTCTTTAGGCTGAAAAGAAAAGGCATTAATTAGTAACAAAAAAAATATTAGTGTGTAGATCTCACTGGTCAAGGTAAAATAAAGTAAAAGTAGTAATCACATATAATCACTTATAAACAGAGGGAGTAGGCAGTAAAAATGCTGAGTTTAGAATGTGTTCAAACCTAAGTTGCTATCAACTTTAAAAACAGTATTTTATTCATATATATACATACATGTAAGCCTTATTGCAATCACAAAGCAAAAACCTATAATAAATAAAATATAGTAAGAAAGGAATCTAAGCGGAACACTAAAGAAAGCCATCATACCACAAAGGGAGACAGCAAGAAAATAAGGAACATCGAACTGCAAACCAGCCAGAAAACAATTAACAAATGGTAACAAGTACATAACTATTAACAATTACTTTAAATGTAAATGAACTAAATTCTCTATTCAAAAGATACAAAATGGCTTAATGGATTAAAAAACAACACAAGATTCATTGATATAATGTCCAGAAGACTCTCATTTCAGACATAAGGACACATACAGACTAAAAATGAAGGAATAGAAAATGATAATCCATGCAAATAGAAACCAAAGGAATGCTGCGGTGGCTAAACATACATCACACAAAATAGACTCTGAAACAAAGATTGTGATAAGAGACAAAAAAAAGTATTACATAATTATAAGGGGATCAATCCAACAAAAGCTGTATTTGCAAATATTTATTCACCCCAAGAGGAGAACCTAAAATATAAAGCAAACATTAGGAGACATCAACAGCGAAATTGAAAGCAATACAGTAATAGTAGGGGACTTTAATATACCACTTACATCAAAGGCTAGAGCATCCACACAGAAAATCAATAAGGAAATATCAAACTTAAATGACACATAAGACCAGATGAACTTAATAGGTATATACAAAGCGCTTCCTTTAAAGGCAGCAGAATATACATTTCTCTCAAGTGCACATGGAACATTGTTCAGGATAGATCATATATAAGGCCACTAAATAAGTTTCAATAAATTTAAGAAGAATGAAAGCAAATAACTTTTTTGACCACAATAGTATGAAACTAGAAATCAATTATGAGAAATACAGGAAAAATCTAAAATATGTGGAGATTAAATAGCATGCTACTGAACAACAAACGGGTCTATAAAAAATTAAAGGAGATATAAAAAAATACTCTGAGACAAATGAAAATGGAAATACAACTTACCAAAATCTATGTGATGCAGCAAAAGCGGTACTAAGACAGAAGTCCAGAGCAATACAGGGCATATCTCAAGGGACAAGAAATATCTCAACAAGCAATCTAAAGGACCATCAAAAGAACAAATGAAGCCCAAAATTTGTAGAAGGAAAAAGAATAGTAAATATCTAAAAGAAATAAATGAAATTGAGGCCAAACAGACAATAGAAAAGATCAATGAAACCAAGGATTAGTTCTTTGAAAATTTAAACAAAATGGACAAACATTCATCTATACTCACCATAAAAAAAGAAAGAGAACTTTAATAAATAAAGTCAGAAATGGAAGACAAGTTACAACTAATACTACAGAAAAGCAAAGGATTAGGGGTCCCTGAGTGGTGCAGTCTGTTGAGACTCTGATCCTGATTTTGACTCAAGTCGTGATCTCAGAGTGGTAGGATCAAGTCTTATGTCAGGCTCCATGTTCAGTGCATAGTCTGCTTAGGACCCTCTCTCCCTCTCTCTCTGCCTCTGCCCTTCTTCTCTGTGCATGCTGAATCTCTCTAAAATAAATAAATAAATCTTTTTAAAAAAAGAAATACAAAGTATTATAAGAGACTAATATGACCAGTCATACCACAAATTGGACAACCCAGAAGAAATGGATAAATTCCTAAAACATAAAGTCTTCCAATACTGAATTATGAAGAAGTGGAAAGTCTGAATAAACTGTTTACTACTAAGAAGACTGAATCAGTAATCAAAGCCTCCCAACAAAAAATGAAACTCCCAGACCTGACCGTTTTACTGGCGATTTCTACTAAGCATTGAAAGATGACTTAATACTTATCTTTCTCCAACTCTCCCAAAAAATAAGAAGAGAGATTACTTCTAAACTTATTTTATGAGGTCAACATTACCCTAATACAAAAACAAAACAAGGACATCACTAAAGAAAAAAAAAATTACAAGCCAATACCCCTGACCAATATAGATGCAAAAATCTCCCAACAAAATATCTGAAAACCAATTTAACCGTACATTAAAAGTAACATACAATGATAGTAAACTGGAATTTACCATAGTGATACAAAGATAAACTACCTTCCATTAATCTTTCTACATGATTTTCCACATCAACAAATGAAGGATGAAAATCATATGATCATCTCAATAGATCCAGAAAAAACATTTGATAAATTTACATCATTTATGATTTAAAACTCCCCCTCAACAAAGTGGGTGAATATACCTCAACATAATAAAGGCAATATATGAAAAGCCCACAGCTAACATCACACCCAAAGGTGAAAAGCTGAAAAACTTCTCTATGAAAAGTTTAAAGACAAGGATACCCATTCTTGCCACTTTATTCAACAAAGTACTGTAAGTATCAGCCAGAGTAATTTGGCAAGAAAAATAAATAGAAGGCATCCAAACCGAAAAAAAGAAATGAACTCACTATATGTGGACAACATGATTTTATATGTAAAGAAGCCTCGAGACTATGTCAAAAACTTGTTTGAATGAATAAACAGATTAGGTAAAACTACAGAGTGTAAGATCAACATGCAAAGATCTGTGCATTTCTATACAGTAGCAACAAACTATCACAATGAGAACATAAGAAAACAATTCTGTTTACAAATGCATCAAAAAGAATAAGATATCTAGGAATAAATTTAACCAAAGAGTTGAAAGACCTATACACTGAAAAATGGTAAGATACTGATGAAAGAATCTGAAGAAGATGCAAATAAATGGAAAGATATTCTGTACTCATTGACTGGAAGAATGAATATTGTTAAAACATCCATATTCCTCAAAACAATATTCAGATTAAATGCAATCTCTATTGAAATCCCAAAGACATTTTTCACAGAAATACAACAACCATAAAATTTGTATGGAACCAAAAAGATCCCAAATAGTCAAAGTAATCTTGAGTAAGAACAACAAAGCTGAAAGTAGCATGCTCCTTGATTTCAAACTATATTACAAACCTAGAGTAATCAAAACAATATGGTATTGGCACAAAAAAAGATACACAGATCTATGGGACAGAATATAGAACCTAGAAATAAATAGAATCCATATATGGCCAATTAACTTACAACACAGTAGCCTTGAATCTATAATGGAAAAAAAGGGCAGTTTCTTTAATAATTGGTAATTTGAAAACTGGGCAGCCACATGTAAAAAATGTAAAACATTTACACCACACGCAAAAATTAACTCAAAATGGATCAAGACTTTAATTTAAGACCTGAAACTAGAAGACTCGTAGAAGAAAACATAGGCAGTAAGTCTCTTGACATCACAATATTGACAATTTTTTAATAATATGAGTCCAAAAGTAAAGGCAACTAAACCAAAAATAAAAATATGGGACTACATCAAACTAGAACCTTCTGCATAACAAAGTAAACCATCACTAAAATTAAAAGGCAACTTACTTGAATGGGAGAAAATATTTACAAAGCATATATCTGATGAAAGGTTAATATCCAAAATACATAAAGAACTCATACAACTCAACACTAAAACAATCTGATTTTAAAATAGGCAAAGGATCTGAACAGGCATTTTTCCAAAGAAACCATACAGATGACTAACAAGCAGATGAAAAGATCTCAATTTCACTAATTATCATCAGAGAAATACAAATTAAAAGCACAGTGAGGTTTTATCCCACACCTATTAGAACAGCTATCATTAGGAAGAGAAGAGGTAACAAGTGTTGGTGAGGATGTGGAAAAAAGGGAAACTTCATGCACTGTTAGTGGGAATGTAAATTGGTGCAGCCACTATGAAAAACAGTATGGAGTTACTTCAAATAAAAATGGCACTCCCAAGGAAGTGTGGGTGGCTCTGTCAGTTAAGTGTCTGCCTTCAGCTCAGGTCATGATCCCAATGTCCTGGGATCAAGCCTCATATCAGGGGATCCTTGCTCAGTGGGGAGCCTGCTTCTCCCTCTGTCTGTCACTCCCACTGCCTGCCACCCCCCCCCGCCCCCCGCCAAATAAAGCAATTAAAAAAAAAAATAGCACTGCATAAGATCCAGCAATTCTGCTTCTGGATATTTATCCAAAGAAACTGAAAACACTAATTCAAAAAGATATGCACCCACCCCTATTTTCGGTGCAGCATTATTTACAATCCATTAGATATGGAAACAACCTAAGTGTCCATTAATGCATGAATGGATAAAGATATAACACACACACACATACACTATCCTGCCATTTGCTACCACATGGATGGATCCTGAAGGTACATGAGGTTGTATGTACCCTCATGAAAAAGATAAATATGATTTAACTCATATGTGGAATTTCACACACAAAACAGATGAGCAAAGGGGAAATGGTTTGTATATAAAAAGTCATTACTAAACCCAAGGTCACCTCTTATGTATCTTCTTTAAGTGTTACAGATTTTATTGCATATTTAGGTTTATGATTTTTAGTAAACTTTTGTTCAAAGTAAGATTCTGTTGTTCTTGTTTGCATGAGAATGTCCAGTAGTTCCAGCAACACTTACTGAAGACTAACATTTCCTCCATCAAATTTTTGTTATGAATGGGTGTTAGATTTTTTCATTGTCTTAGTCCCTCTGTCAAAAATAAGTTGACTAATTTTTGTGTCTTCCTATTCTGTTTCATCATTCTATTTGTTCTTCCACCAATACCATGCAATCTTGTTCATAATAACTCTACAATAAGTCTTGAAGTTAGGTAGTCTCAATCTCTTTGACTTGATTCTTCTTCAATAGTGTCTGGCTATTCTGGGTTTTTACATTTATATATAAACTTTCAGGTCAATTTGTCAATATCCATAAAATAATTTGCCACAGTTTTAATTGGGATTGTGTATTGAATCTATACATAAGTTTATGAAGAACTGACAACAAAATTAAATTTTCTATCCATGAACATAAATATCTTTACATTTCTTAGATCTTCTTTGATTTCCTTTGTCAGCTTTTCTCTCATAAATCTGGTGTGAATTTTGTTAGATTTGTACCTAAGTATTTCATTTTTGAATTACAATTAATGTATTTTTAATTTCCATATAAACAATTTTTTCTTTTTAATTTCAAATATAGGTGGTTCATTGTTGACATATAGAAAAGCAACTGACTTTTGTATAATAACCTTGTGTCCTGCAACTTTGCTGTAATCACTTATTAATTCTAGGAGTTATTTCATCAATTCTCTGGGATTTTATACATAACTAATTATATCATCTATGAACCAAGATAATTTTATTTCCTCTTTCCCAATCTGTATACTTTTTATTTCATCTTCTTGTCTTATTGCATTAACTAGAACTTCCTAATTAATGTTGAATAGGAGGAAGTTTCTAGTTTCCAGTCATTAAATGTGATGCTGTCAGGGAAACACAAATCAAAACCACAGTGAGATACCACATTACACCAGTCAGAATGGCAAAAATTAGTAAGTCAGAAAACAACAGATGTTGGCAAGGATGTGGGGAAAGGGGAACCCTCCTACATTGTTGGTGGGAATGCAAGCTTGTGCACTCTGGAACACAGTATGGAGATTCCTCAAAAAGTTGAAAATAGAGCTACCTTATGACCCAGCAATTGCACAACTGGGTATTTACCCTAAAGATACAAATGTAGTGATCTAAAGGGGCACATACACCCAAATGTTTATAGCAGCAACGTCCACAATAGCCAAACTGTGGAAAGAACATAGATGTCCATCAACAGATGAATGGATAAAGAAGATGTGGTATATATACACAATGGAGTACTATGCAGCCATCAAAAAGAATTGAAATCTTGCCATTTGCAACAACTTGGATGGAACTAGAGGGGATTATATTGAGCGAAATAAGTCAATCAGAGAAAGACAATTATCATATGCTCTCACTGATATGAGGAATTTGAAAGGCAGGGTGGGGGGTTTTGGGGGGTAGGAGGGAACAAATGAAACAAGATGGAGCTGGGTAGGGAAACAAACCATAAGAGACTCTTACTCTCCGGAAACAAACTGAGGGTTTCTGGGAGGAGGGATAGGGTGGCTGGGTAATAGAAAAACAATCAATCAGTCAATCAAGTGATAAAATGTGATGCTAGCTGTAGGTTTTTTGTGGATGTTGTTTATCGAGTTGAAAAATTTCCTCTACCTTCCTAGTTTGTTCTGTTTTTGTCATAAAAATATGTTATATTTTTCAAATACTTTTTCTGCCTCTATTGATATAATTATATGATTTTTCTCATATGATTCACATATGATTGATGTGATAAAATATATTAATTAATTTTGGACTTTTGAACCAGCCTTGTACACCTAGGATAAATCCCACTTGATCATGGAAGATAATTCTTTTTATACATTATTGGGTTTAATTTGCTAATACTTTGTTCAAAATATTTGCATATAAAGTTTATAAAACATGTTGGTCTAGAGTGTTCCTCCTTTATAATGTCTTTGTTTCTGGTACTGAACTATATCTTAAAACCATAATCTGATTATGGAATCCATGGTTTTAACTACAAGATTCTACTCCCTGAATGGGGTAGCTATTATATTCTACTATACCACTAAGTAAATGCATTCTAATTGCATTTAATTTTAATTCATTCAAATTTAAGAACTATACCATGCTATCTGAATGGGTTGAGTTCTGACACAACTTTCTATCATGAACAAGGCATTGTTAGGTAGTTTCACACATATTGTTGCATTTTGCTGAATCACCATACGAGAAGAAAAAATAATCCCAGCAGAAATAAGCAAATTTGTCTTATTTCTAAAATGAGTATAATAATAGTAGTATCCATCTTATGAGATTTTTGTTAGGAATAAACTATGTGGTGAATGATAAACACTTAAAGTACTTAAACACTTTACATAAATATGCTTTTGAGGTGATAGTGGTATCACAATTGAATTATTTTGTGCTCTAAACCAGTATCTATACTATTATTAAACATTTCTGCTTAAATGATGGATTAGATCTTCAGAATCAGTCTTTGCAAAATTAAATCTCTATTTCCATTCCAAAACCATGTTACCTTTTTCTTCCATACTACCTTTTTCCTTTAACAGTTTATAAGCTGACCTAAATACCAATCTATAAAATGTGGAGTTATTTTCTTTATTCTTCTTTACTCAAAATTAATTGAGGAAATCCTGCCTTAGTTTCTCCCTCAATTTTCTGGAACCCTACTCATATCCTCTATTGTGGTGCCATTTTTTTTAAATAATTTGTTTTATATTTCTGACTAAGGTCAAGACTATACTTCAATAGTACATTAATTTAATAGGTCATCTCATGAGTATTATATTATAGAATTCAAGGCCTTTCACAAGCTACACAGGTTAGCCACATATCTAGCCACATATCGTAACATCTTACCTTCACACCTTCTACTCAAACCAAACTCTAATATCCACCTTTCTCATTCCAAGTATATACTCCACATATATATTCATGCTATTTATTTTATACAGTATGGCTTGGCTCTCTCACCTTTAAATACCCCATTCAGGGGCACATGCGTAGTGTAATTGGTGAAGCCTCCAACTCTTGATTTCAAGTCAGGTTGTGATCTCAGGGTGGGATCGAGCCCCATGCCAAGCCTCATGCTCATCACAGAGTCTGCTTAAGATTCTCTCTGTCTGTCCCTCTGCCCTCGCCTCTCTCTCTAAAATAAAGAAATAAATCTTCATAAATAAATAAATGAAATAATCTTATTCATCCATAAAAGCCTGAAAGAGACGTCTCTTCATTCCTAAAATTTGAAAGATTTACTCTTATATAGCTCTTTGCTCCAGGCTTCTTTATTTTTCCTGAACAATATAGCATTTAATACTCTGCTTTATAGGTTTATGTGCCTATATTCCTGCTACATGGAGTTCCTTGATATGAGGAATTACATAACTAATTTTTGTATCCACAGTGGTTAGCATAGTTCTTGGCACACAGCTGATACTCAGCAAATCTTGTTAAATTGAATGCATAAATATTATAATACTCCTAAACTTTTATTTTTCTGTTTTTAAAGAAAGGTTTAAAAATTAGCTATTACTATTATAAATGGGGATGGCTAAAAGAGAAATAAAAGTCAATTATTTTAAGATGTAATAAGAAAAGAGATGATCACATTTTCATCAAGCAAAGTATGTACATGAATTTCAACTCTCTGTTAAACTTCAAATAAGATACCTTTTGTTAAAGGAACATAAAGACCCTATAATCAATTCTACTTCATCACATCAAAGATTTCGAGGATGACTCTTCAGATTAATTACAACGAGACTGCAACAGAGCATAGAAACTTTTCATCGATACATGTTTTCAGTAATTCATCAATAAATGTCATGGATGAAAAAACTGATGCTTCCAGAGCAATCATATTATATTATAATACATTTTTTCAAGTTCCACCATCACTGAAATAAAGGATATGGCACTGCTCACCAGTGCACTGTAGAGGAACTCTGCAGACCAAATCACATTCTTTAGTAGAAGCAGAAGGGGAGCATGCCACTCACTGTTCTTGCTGAAGTTTCAGCATGAGACATGAGTACCTATTTTAGGACCAAACAAAAATTTGTACCCTTGAACTAATTCTTGCAGTCTTGCTATTCACCAGGAAAAAAAAAGGGAAGAGATACTCTAGATCAACAAGAGCAGAGGTAAACCAACGGTGTCTAGCCTGTAGCCTATTTCTGTATAATAATGCATGAGCTAAGAATGCTTTTATCTTTTAAAAGTTTGTAAAACATGGGGCGCCTGAGTGACTCAGTTGGTTAAGCGACTGCCTTCGGCTCGGGTCATGATCCTGGAGACCCGGGATCGAGCCCCACATCGGGCTCTCTGCTCAGCCGGAAGCCTGCCTCTCCCTCTCTCACTCCCCCTGCTTGTGTTCCCTCTATGCCTGTGTTTCTCTCTGTCAAATAAATAAATAAAATCTTTAAAAAAAAAAAAGTTTGTAAAACAAAGAAAAAGAAGAGGAGGAGGAGAAGAGGAGAGTTTAAAGCATAGACCATGTGTGGTCTACTAGACCTAGAATATTTACTATGTGGCCCTAGAGGAAAAGTTTCCAATGCTTCCTTTTGAGCAACAGTGTCTAATAAAACTTCCTGAGGTTGTGGTTACGCTCTCTCTGTTTGGTGTCCCAGTATGATAGTTAAAAACTCACATAGCTATTGAGTACTTGAAATGTCATTAGAGCCATATCTGTTTAGGGGTTACCACAATGGATATCACAGCTCTACAACACACATCTTCCTGTTCCAATAGTTTTGAGCCTTCTAATGCCATGAACAATGAATGGAATAGAATCCAAGCCACTATTACCTGATCAGCTGATCAGTATTTAGTTATTTAGATAATCTAACTCCTAACCAAAACATTTTCCTTTCCTTCCATTTCATACCCTTTATTATTCTATCTCACCTACTTCCTTCCAATGCATGTCCAGCCACCTTGCTAGCCCATTCTCTTGTTTTAAATTGGAAAGTAGAACACATGAACCACCTAGGATCCTACTTCAAAAGCCAGATATGCTTCTGTAAGTCTAAGTCAAAACTCAAAATCATTGCCCTTAAAGGAATATGGTAGATGAAGGTTAGGGGTTTTTTTTATGATCCTTGGATGGATGATACAGATCTGACAGACATATTAGGAACTGGCCTAGTTCCTAATATGACCCAACCACCACGCATAATGTGATTCCTGTGGGAAATATGATTCTGAATTCTAAATACCAGACCTAAAAATTTAGAGCAAACTTTATGACAAATCAGGAATAAATTGTATATAGTGTAAGGAAAAAATCACCAGTTCTGCAGTTCTATGAATCATAAAGAGTATTTACTTAAGTCCTATGAAAATTTTTACATGACTTCATATATAATACATACACTCTGCATTTAGAACTATCTAGTGCCTTAGTACTTCCTCGCCCTTAACAATCACTTCTATTCCAGGCAGCTTTAGTCAATCAGAGTGACATTTCCAAAATCAAACAAATCCTCCTCAGCCTAAAAGGTAAAAATATTTATTGCATAAATAAATAGAACATAATACTACCCTTAAAACATTTTCCAAAGCTACATTCTTTTTAACATTTTACTTTATTAATCACAAGTTTCAGGACAAGATTCTCTGTGTAATATATGTGCGTTATTTCTTAGAACTTTGAGATTACAGTTCTAGTTTGCTAGAAATTAATTAATTCAGAAAGTGAAAATTAATTTTTGTGTCGAAGTGTTTTGTTAGATTTTATTTTGAATTGTAAGTTACCCTATCTTCACTGCACTTCTTTGTTAAGCAAAAACATAAAGTGGGCAATAGAGAAATTGAGACTATCATTGCAAATATCATTGAATATCATTCAATTATTTTTTTCAAAGTAGCTGTCAAATGTTCTCTTTAGAAAGTTTCTCAAGAGGAAATGGGTATGTCTAGAGTTAATGATACCAAGCATCAGAAAAATATGCCAAATGGGGCACCTGGGTGGCTCAGTTGGTTACGCCACTGCCTTCAGCTCAGGTCATGATTCTGGAGTCCCAGGATTGAGTCCCACTTTGGGCTCCCAGCTCCATGGGAGTCTGCTTCTTCCTCTGACTTTCTCCCCTCTCATGCTGTCTCTTTCTCACTCACACTCTCTCTCTCAACAAATAAATAAAATATTTTTTAAAAATATGCCAAATGATTTTTATCTGCCAAAAATAGCTAGTAAAGGAAAAGTATAATTTCTGTTGGGGGTGGGAGGAAGACCTATTCCTCATAATCCTTTAAATGAGAGGTTCTTGTGCAGTCCAATTATATGGACTGCACAAAATGAAGTGTGTAATTACATGAATGCTTGGAACTCCAAAGTCTTTTTTCATTAGAAAGACAAAGTGCCCAAACAACTGGTTGATTTTTAACTTTTTTTTTTTTTAAGATTTTATTTATTTGACAGAGAGAAACACAGCCAGAGAGGGAACACAAGCAAGGGGTAGTGAGAGAGGGAGAACCAGGCCTCCCGACGAGCAGGGAGCCCGATGTGGGACTCGATCCCAGGTCTCCGGAATCATGACCTGAGCCGAAGGCAGTCGCTCAACGAACTGAGACACCCAGGTGCCCCTGATTTTTAACTTTTTCAGGCCATTATTATATGGTCATTAATATTTACCCAAATTTTCTAAAAAAATTTTTAACAAAAGAAAATATTAAAAAGCTGACACAAAGTCTTCAGACAGATATAAAGAACCACTAATCACTGGCAAAATTATTGGGGAAAATCTTATATATAGAAACATATCAGTGATAATTTTGAATTTAAATTTTTCTTTTTTTTAAATATTTTATTTATTTGACAATGAGAAACACAGCTAGAGAAGGAACACAAGAAGGAGGAGTGAGAAAGAGAGAAGCAGGCTTCCCGCTGAGTAGAGAGCCCAATGTGGGGCTCGATCCCCGGTCTCCAGGATCATGACCCAAGCCGAAGGCAGTCGCTTAACCAACTGAGCCACTCAGGCACCCCTTGAGTTTAAATTTTTCTTAAGGTCATCATCCCAGAGTCCTGGGATTGAGCCCTGCTCCCTGCTCAGCCCGGAGTTGGCTTCTCACTCTCCCTTTGCTGTGCTCTCTCTCTGTCAAATAAACAAAATCTTTAAAATAAAACGTGATAAAATAAAATTTTCTTGAGGAACCTAATGTCCTTCAAAGATCCCATGGTTTTACACTACCTTTTAGGAGATTTCATTAAACTGTATATTATTTGGGTGAATAGAATTCTTATTTTTGTTTTGCATATGCTCTGGACAAGGATATCTAAGGCATAATACTTCATTTAATATTCTCTCACAGATTTTGTTCTATAAAAATGAGAAATTCAAATGAATTGTAACTAGCATTCAAGGAATAATAATTGAATAGGAAAGCAGTAATAACTTCAGCTGGAGAGATGGCAAATCTAAATACTCTGAGATTAAGAAGAGAATTAAAAAGGACCTCAGAGATCAAATAGTCTGTTTTTGTGTTACACAAGTACATTGATTTTGTCCATTATATCTCATATACAGTTTCATTTCCTATACTTCAATTAACAAGGAAGTCTCTACCTCCCAAGTCAGTCAGTTCTACCTCTGGAACATTCTAAATGTTAAAAAAGTCTTTTTGGCAAAAAGATGAATTACCCATAGTTTTCTCCTTATGTTTTTCTATTTCAGTTCTGGTTTGGCTCTATCAGGTGCCAGCAGTAATTCCAAGAATTAACCTGAAGCCTGAAATGAAGTGCCATATAGGTCTACTAGGAGGCCTAAAAGTCCATCATGAAAATGATGGGTTCTGAGGACTGGGGATACAAATATGGTCCATTTTATGATAAATTAACCCAATATAGAGTATGAAATACATTCAGTGGGTAAACTGTCTTCTGTGTCTATAATTTTGGTTTGACTTTAATTTTCATTTACAAAGTTTTCTGAGGAAGTTATTTTCTTTCTTCACACAATGCTATTATACGGATTTGAGAAGATTAAAATTATTTTGAAAAATAGGTACTATAAAGCCACTGACGTTGTTATTTACTAAGTTATAGTGGTAGTGGCAGTGATAGGCTTGCTTTTTTAATGAAAACACATTAATCAAGATGTGGGTTGGGAGAAGAAAAAAACAGGACCAGTGTATCTGAAATCATAAAGCACACAGAATTATTTGGGACCTTCTTTAAAAGCAGATTCTTTGTATCCTGTCCCGTCCCCACCCCCCGCCCTGACAACTGATCCTTATACATTAGTATGTATTTCTGTATCTTACTCCCAGTAAAAGACCACATTTCGGCTCCAAAATAAGAGTCTAACTCTAACATAAAACAAAATGTTAATGTTAAAATATTATTTTGTAAACATTAGAAATAGAGGAGGAAGGGGTGCCTGGGTGGCTCAGTCAGTTTTGTCCAACTCTTTTTTTTTTTTTTAAAGATTTTATTTATTTGACAGAGAGAAACACAGCCAGAGAGGGAACACAAGCAGGGGGAGTGAGAGAGGGAGAAGCAGGCTTCCCGCTGAGCAGGGAGCCCGATGTGGGACTTGATCCCGGGTCTCCGGGATCATGACCTGAGCCGAAAGCAGTCGCTTAACCAACTGAGCCACCCAGGTGCCCCAGTTTTGTCCAACTCTTACTTTTAGCTCAGGTCATGATCTCAGGGTCCTGAAATTGAGCCCTTGTGGGCTTCATGCTCAGTGGGGAGTCTGCTTGAAGATTCTTGTCCTCTGGCCCTCCCCTCATTTGTTCATACTTGCTCCCACCCCCCAAATAAATAAATCTTAAAAAAAAAAAAAGAAAGAGAGGAGCAATTTGGGAAACCTAAAAGTTCTTTGATAAGAATTTATACATATGGGATGTACAAGAATATAAAGAAATGCAAGATTGTCTACCGATTTACAGATTGTAAAAGTATATAAAGAGATCAAATGTCCCTTTAATTATCTTAATATTTGATGGAGATTTGAAAAACCAAGTACACAAGCAATTAGGATGAACATCCTAAAGAGAGGAAGGACAATATGAGGAAGGACAATATCAGTAAGGCTAATGCTGGATCACTTATTGGGACAGTATCATTTCAATAATAGGACAGATTTTTCTGAAAAGCCCTCAAAAACCAAAAACAGTCCATATGCTTCAAAAAAACACACTTTGACTGAATTCCAAGTAGATTAGAGTAGTGGTACTTGTGAAAATTTTATATCAAAGGCTGGATATAGTAGAAGTTAGTACTACTATTTGCTATCTATGTAACCATGAGCAAGTTGTGCAGGAACCTCAATTTTCGGTCTTGTGAAAAGGGGATCATAGTATCTTGTCCTTTTCTGCTTCAAGATGTTGTTGTATAGATCAAATGAAAAATGAGTGTACTTTCGAAATGTATAAACACTACCCCGTGGATGGTAAATGGGTATATTCAAAGTCTTATTATATAACAACCATTAAATCCATAGAAAGACAATGGCTTTGGGAGAAATAATGGCAGGGTTCAGAGGCACCTTTAATGTCTTACATTTCTGTAAGAGAGGTGGGAACCAATGAGAAGTATGACTCAAGACATATAGGCACAAAATAAATTTTCACCTTCTGAATGGGTTTTGTAGTGACTTATCAAGTGCAGTTACTTAGTATATCACCATAACCATAAGTGACTCTGGGAAGAACGAACATTGGGGCACCTTGGCTGCTAAATTCTGAAATGTATTCCAACCATCTGTCATTAATTATTATGAGGTGAGGTTCTCATTATTCTTATCAGTTCTCACCACAGAGTCCTAGTAATACTTGTGGTGAGCACAGCCTTAAAGTTCTCAGCTTAATTAAACTTTAGACAGGCTTATTCCTGATCCTATTACCTTCATCTTCCCTTTTTTGGAGCATTTGTAACTGTAAATTCCTTCTCTGTCCCCTTTGAGATGTAAATTTTTTAAAAAAGCTATTGTCAGGGTTAGAATCCAGGACTATCTGTCTTAGGGATCTGACAACCATTCCTCTGACCTTTCAACATGAAGGAAGATAGTTCTCCTGTCTCCCAGTCTCTGTGGGAGGACAGGAGCCAAACTTCAGTAGATGCCCTACTCCAAGTTGTAAAATTACCTCCCATCACAAAAACTGGAGAAAATTCACTTTTCTTTTGGAAAAAGCAAATTAGCAAACACAGATGGCCTGTGATCTCTCTCACCCCAGTGCTTACAAATCTCCCTACTTTTTGTTGCAGAGAAAATGAGTTCAGACTTTAGTCTGATCTCCCTCTTGACTACAATAAATAAAACCTTGAATAAAAACTTCCTTACCTCTTTAACTTCATCAGGTGCAACTTTTGCTTCAATGCTCAGGAACCTGTTGAGGACAGAAAAAAAGACTTGCAATTTGCAATCAGCAAAACAGCAGAGCAGAAGGCGTGGTAGCATTTGATAAAGATATAATGTAAACAAATTCTACTTAGTGAAAAGGTTGCTGTCAGTCATAGGAATTTGTATGAAGCTTGGAATCATACATTTAAACAAGGTCTAAATATAATTGGTCTTGGGCAAGGAAAATTTTTGTGCAAAATGACAACACTGTCTAATAGAACCCAGACTGTGTTTTCCAGATTGCCGCAACTCACTCAACACACGGCGGAGAGCTGGAGCTTTGGCAAACACGAAAGAATGCTAAAGAGAATGTTGCCATCTGGTAAAAGAGAAAAAAGTGGTGGGCTGCAGTCTTTTTCTATGTTTTTTTTATGAGACTTTACATATTATGTTAGACCAAAATGAGCATATCCAGATAGGAAAAAAAAAAAAAAAAGCCTACATTTTTATTTTAATAAATTTAAATATGAAGGAATTCATTAGGTTACTACACTCTCACCACTTTTCCATTACTATTTTTAACAAGTTACATTTCCATGTGATATTTTAATGAAGACATGATCTGGCATATGCACTGGTCTGTGTGAGCACAGAGCGTATCTGTAACTATTCATGTAGCATGCTGCCTTTCCATTACTGTAATTGTAGATGATCCTTCAATGAATGTATTCATGTATTACAGGGCTGATGAGTTTTAAGCAAGCCTAAATATGAATCTCAAGTCATTTTAAAGTTATCTTGTAAAGCATCTATCCCGTTTTTTGAATTAGTGCCATACCGTTCAATCTCATTACTAAGTAATGGCGGTTTGTCCACTTGAAAGTCATTTAACTTTGCCTCCTTCTGTCGTGTCTGACTGCTAGGGAGGTCCTATTTTGCAGTTAAAGGCTGTGTGTGATCAATATCCATAATTATAAGATGTGACTGAATTAAAATCAATAACCCTTTTATTTGCAGTGGATATCTCTTAAGCCTTAATTGCTGATTTAGTAGTTAATTGAGAAAATCCTTGTTAATGATCTGATGTAGCTCTGAGGGAATGCTGAATGAGTGAGAAATTGTTCTCCAGTAGGCACAATTTTCCCAACTGCGTATGGCTGACCCTGGAGAAAGATGAACAGAATGGGTCATGGAATCAGCGGTTCAATTTCTCTCAGCTACACAGTCACGCATGACACATCAACTGAAAATAATTAGGAATTATTCATCTTTGTGAGAATCCTGATCAGTAGCACTCGTAACATACAGAAAAAAAACCCAGAAAGAATAATATTCCCTAGGACTTATTTTTTTTTTAGGAGCCCATGGGACATACTTTACTACAGAATGCCCCTGAGTTTGTATTTTCTAAATTCATCTGTCTTTTGCTTGTGTACTCCTTGCATGCGTGTCTCTCAGTGCTTACTTTGCTGCTGAGATAATTGCTCCTGGAAAGGAGACTGTTAATGGTTCTGGAGACATAAATTCTCCAGAATTAAACATCTCATCTGCATTAGCCTCCTTCTGCTAATTTAAAAATCATTGCCCTTCACAGCCTTTACAGAAGGATCTCTCATTTTAAGTATGTGTTATTCAGAAAAGAAGTACAGTCAATTCCATGAGACAATCTCCCTTTAGAGTGGAAGGAGGGAAAAAAACAGTATTAGATGAAGCCCCAAATGTGCCACGGGTTGTCGTAGGTATTTCCAATACAACATTTACACAAATTCTGACAGGCACCATGAGAAGTGCTTATGACTATTCCACATAACAGATTAATAAACAGGAAGACACTAAGGCTCACAGATGTTGGGTAACTTGCCCAGAGACCAATTGCCAGTGAATAATGAAACAAGGATTTGAAACATGACTTCAGATCTATGTTTTCTTCTTTGTTTGTTCTCCCGGCAACAGGCTGCATCTATAAAATAATCTGTTTTTGGAATAAAAACATCAGTGTTGAAAAACGTGTTTAGAATTAAATACGCTCGGATGCAACCTGTAATGTGTTAGGTCAAAACCCTTGGTATGTGTCAAATAATGTATATGCATGTTTCCCAAACTATGCAGCTGTGCCCTCGGATGTCACAGCAAATTCACTGACATTTGTCAGACTGCCGCAAACTACAAGTTTGAGGTAGCTGAGTTTCGGAAGTACACTGTGCTAAAATTCTTTCAATGGCATCTCTTTGCACAGCTGGATTTTCAGTAACTGCTGGGAAGAAAACCAAGGACTAAGCCAAAAAAACCCATGTGGAACACAGGTTAGATGAGTGTCCCAGTGGTGTCTAGGGTGGTGCGAATATCTTAGAGATGGGCCACACACAACAGATACATATATCCCATTGGTAATTCTGTTATGTAAAAATAAAATGATTTTTTTAAATAATTTATGTGTACTATTTTCTTCAAACATCTAATAAGTTGTTAGGACATAAGTACTGACTGAGTTATCTGGATCTCACTGTGTAACAAATGGAATTTTTAAGTATTTCTTTTGGTCTGAGGACACAGCGACAACATGAGTGAGGACTATGGACCCCATGAAACAGGAGAGCTGGGAAACTCAGAAAACATCTAGCATCTTCTTCCTCTGTCATAAAAAGGTCTTATACATGTAACTTAACCATGTGAGTAAGCCAGAAATCAATGAAGATTTCTCTACTCATGCTCATCAGTTGTACTTGAGAGCTAAAGTCAAGGTACTCTCAGAAAAGACTGTATTTCAAAGGAGTAGTTCTTTCAAAATAGGTCTCAAGTTGAGCATGTGGCCACACCGTCTGAGGCTTTGTGATTGGCCAGTTTACCTTATGAACTGCTAATGGGTACTGGTATAGGTGCTGGATAGTGTAAGGGACAGAAGACTTGAAACCCAATTCCAGTTCTGTCATTTGCTGATAACACCGGTCAAAAGTTAGTCATGCTGGCCTCATCTGGGAATGAATGCAATTCAGTGACAAGCCCTACTTCCTATACTTCTGTTGTGAGAATTAAAAATTACACGAGCCAATGTTAGTTCTAGGCACAAACTAGATGCTTAGTAAACATTACTGCCTTCCTTCTAAGTTCATCTTGCTATTGCAGAGAGGATCAATAATTAATATTTATACCTCATATCAAAGAATTGTCAATATTTCTTTCAATTTTATTCTACCCTGAATAGGCACTACAGATGAGAAAAACTAGTCTCAGAGATTCTCCCCAAGGCTTTATTCTTTATTCAGCAAAGGTTTACATTGATTCTCCTTGGGTCATTTCTAGCATCTCCCAAATGACACCCCATTGTTAATCTATTTAATTATGTCTATCCCACAAATATTAAACCAATATCCCCAAAACAGGAATTCAAATATATCATCTACCTCTACCAAAGTCTTCAGTTGCTCCCTATGGTCTATAGAATTAAGCCCAAAATATTGAGTACGACATTATTGGCCCCCATTAGAGATCTCCCTATTTTAAAGCAACACAGTCCAAGTGTTAAGAGCAGACTCAGAGTTACACTGCCTAAAATCAGAGCTTTGTGAGTTTAAGCAAGTTATTTATCCTTTCCATGCCTCAAATTCTTCATCTGAAAATGGGAAAAATAACAGAACGTACCTGAGATGGTGGTTGTGGTGAGTAAATGAGTTAAAAGGACTTAGAACAGTGCTTGGCACAGAATAAATTCTAAGTGTTAGATTATTCTTTCTACTGCTCACACACACTTAATTTCAACAAACAAAACTGCCTGATAGTCTCTGAACAAAGAAAGCCCACATTTTTGGATGTCTGTAATTCTTATGTTTTCCCTGTATTTAAATTCCCTTTCTAAGCTCATCTCCAGCCCAAATCTTTGCAAATAATATCTGCTTATCAAAAACCTCTCTATGAAGCTTTCCCATATTTCTTTCTTTTGCCTCTTAGGGGGAATTAATTTCTACCACCACTTTACTGATCATTTTCCCCCTTGTATTGTTATCTGTTTATTTTCTTCACAGCTCTAATCATAATTTATAAACAAATATTTCCTTGTTGGCTAACTATAATTACATTTTTGGTATATTATTAAAATTCCATAAATCCATGTGTATATTTTGTTGCATATACAGTGATCTTGCAGCAATACCGAAGTAGCCCTATGCCTTCTGGTCAATGGAATGTGAGCAGATTCAAGGGTAAAGTTTCTAGAACATGCCCTTTCTGCTGGCTGAAATGGGGATGCAGTGTTAAAATTGGAGCAATCATCTCTTTTCATGAGATTATTTTGGGAACTGAGGTCTCTGCAGAGCAAAAAGAGAAGTCATGTAGTTTTCAGACTCTGTGGAGTACCGTAGTGTGTATCAACTAACTACTTCCAGACTTGAAGAAAGAAAGAAATTTCTTAATTTTATTAAAACCAAGGCTATGGGAGCACCCGGGTAGCTCAATTGGTTGAGTGACTGCCTTCAGCTCGAGTCATGATCCTAGGGTCCTGAGATTAAGCCCTGTGGTGGGGTTCCTTCCTCGGTGGGGAACCTGCTTCTCCCTCTCCCTCGACCTGCTTCTCCGCCTGCTTGTGCACTCCCTCTCTGTCAAATAAATAAATAAAAATTAAAAAATTAAAAAAAAAAATACAAGCAAGGCTGTTTAAGGAGGACACATGCTGTGATGAGCACTGGGTCTATAACACCCAGTGCTCATCACAGCAACTGATGAATCATTGAACACTACATCTGAAACTAATGATGTAGTATATGTGGGCTAATTGAATTTAAATTAAGAAAAGAAAAGAGAAAACCAAGGCTCTGTGGGATTTTCTGCTACTTATAATCAAACCTAATTCAATTAATACACATTTGTAATCAATCAAATTGTTTTGTTATTTTACTTAGAACTTTCAAATCTAAAATCAAGAGAGGTACAAAGTCCCCTACATTCTTACTCATGATGCAGTTATCACATGAACTCCCAAAATATAATACAATTGACCCTTAAAAAATGTAGAGATTCAATTCCTTGAACAGCTGAAAATCTGCATATAACTTTCTGACCGCCCTCCAATAGCCTACTATTGATTGGAAGCCTCAACAATAACAACGAGCCAATTAAGACAAATTTTCTGAGTTATATGCATTTTACTGTGTTGTTACAATAAAATAAAGAAAATATTAAGACTAAGAACATACATTTATAGTACTATTCTGAATTTACCTTAAAAAAATCCACATATCAGTGGTCCCATGCAGTTCAGATACATGTTATTCAAGGTCCAGTGTATTTTACGATTTCATTTGTTTTAGACTTGGAATATATTACCAACTGCTTGAATTAAAATGAGATTACTTTGCATTTTATCTAGCATACATTAGACATATTTTGCCTATTTCAGATGCATCTAGAAATTTTATTCAAAAGAAATATTGACTCCTGGTGATCTAAGCTGGATCAATCATAGTCTTTTCCCCAGCAACTAGAAGATTGAACAAAGGTGCACGAAGTTAGAAAATGGTAGCTGAGTTATGCTAGGGGAGCACTGTAACAAAGAACACCAAGTTCCTGCTGCTGCGACCCCAGGATCCTCATGCTCCTGTTGGCACAGAAATTTTTAGTCACCTTCCTAGAATTCATCTTCCCTTCCCCAGTCCTAACAGTACCCTAATGCCGCATTCATATAAATTGGGATGGTATTCTCCAATCTCTGGTTCAAGATGGGTCTTCATTTGCTGAAGCCAACAACATAATTCATCCCCATACCACAGTTTGGGAATTAGGGGTGCGTGTGTAACCTAGACCCCAGACTAGTTGTGCTGGAGCTAGGTTATAGGAGCTCTCTGGAGCCAAGTGCTATTTCTTCAAAGTCTGCAAGTCAGGAGTTAAGACTACTACACAGAGTCGAGTCATTGTTAAAAACTAAATTATAAACTCATACTTAAATTATATGAAAATACTTAAACAACAATTCCTAATCATTTTATCTTGCTACACATTAGAATTGATGTTCTTCAGATTTTGACATTTATTGTATATGTATGGTGGAATTTCTATGTAATGTTGTGCTACGACATACCTTATCTCAACTCTGTGGTCAGTGACATCATGCTGGTAGCTAAATAATATATATATTTTTCCAACATTTTAAAAAACTATTTTCCAAATGAGCAAGTAATTCACTCACATCAATGAATGAATTGGTGAGGTTTCCCAACAGTTAGGATGTTTTCAAATCATTATTGGATTGCAACCATAGGTTGGCTACAGATATGAAAGTTTGGCAAAAGTTAATAATTCTGAGAATTAATTGGTCATACAAAATTTACATTGAAGAGTACAGTGTATTTTTTAATTTATGAATTGTGGGCTGGACATCCTTTCCATGAGTAAAATTTATAATGATTTTATGAACATAGATACATGGTTATATTTTTTCAGAGAGCCAATTTTAATCATTTAAGAGCAAACCAATGCCTAAGCCAAGTAGTTAGTGTATCATTTCCCATGAATGAACAAGTGCTAAAATTAGTCCAGTCACAGTGAAGCTTGGGATTTTTATTCAGTGATTAAAATAGACATATTTCTCTCTCTCTCTGCCTCCCTTCCTCACACACACAAACACACACACACACACACTTTTGATATAAGCCAGGAAGCATGCACCCTCAGAAGCCTGTGGTGCAGTCCTATGACATAACAGAAGGAGTCAACTTTAGCGTGGTACAAAGGCAGGAGAGAATAGAAAGAAGCTAATTTCCTGGTGAAAGTTTTGAGGTGCTGGAACAAACCAACACTGTAGCAGCCATATCAGTCAATGAGTTTCTTCTTCGTTTAAGGTAGTTTGGGTTGGACTTTGTCCTTCCTGAGACCTAATTATCTAGCTACTTAACACTGTAAATGATCTCATTTTCCTGTCAAAAAACATTCCTATTTTTCCTTCACTTTTTTTTACCAAAAAATAAATAAATAAATAAATAACCAAAGTTTGTGACCCCGTCTTCTAAAAGAATAGGTAGGAGTTTTAGAGAAGAAAAGAACTGTGCTATGTTGTTCTTATAGAAGGTACAAATTATTGTGAAATACACAGAAGATACATTCTCAAGAGAATGTATTGGGAAGCACAAAGGTAAAAGATTTGGAGTGAACCCTGCTTTTCAAGAGTCTCCAGATTGTTGAGGACAAAATACTTAGGTTGGTAGAGACTGTATTCTCCTACTTAGGCTCTAGATCCCAATAGGTCTTAGGAAGCCACAGGAAGGCTTCCTAGCCTTTTATACCATCAACTTTATGTCCCTGAAATTACAGCATAATATTTTATGACTGAAGTCTCTTAGCAAGCCTGGTCACCTGTATCTAGCACCCGCATTTCATGTACAATTTTATATTATGCCACTGTCTTCAGATTATAAAGTAATTAAAATGCATATTATTGTGTTTACATTATATACAGCATAGCCACATCATGATAGTCAGTCTGGGGCAATGCAGCATCAAAGGCCTAGTCAGATACCATCACAACTGTGTCTACTGCTTTCATCCACAGACACCTCAGGGCCACTAATCCTTAGAGAAATTTACCTTTTTTTCAATGTGTTATGTGGTTAACATGGAACAAAAATACTGGGATACTTTCCCATCTTCCAGAACAGAAAAATTCTAGCCCATGATGGTACAGAATGGTAAATTAGTCAATCAAGTTAATGATTTTGGTTACTAGAGCAACAAAGGATGATAAATTCTACGGCTATGATAGTATCTTTACCATATCTAATGGTACAGAGTAATTTCAAGTGAGAAAATCCTAAAACCAACCCTTGCCTACCACAAGATTTGGATTGATACTCAGTTCCTGTACATACCATGCTGAAATAAAAAAACAAAACTCTATCTTTTGTCACCATACAGCTGAAGATACTAAACATCAAATATAGAAGTTGATTCTAGGGCTGCTTAAATAAAGTACCAGTTAAATTCTCAACTTTGTTAATTCTTTTATATGGAAGATATACTGACAGGAAATTAAGGAATCCTGATCATTAAAATAAGGTTCTTCCGGAGCAGTCACAGGATTTGGAGACTCCCAATTCCTCAAACTATTCTGTAGTGTTTCCACTGTGTCTTTCTTGTTGTAAAGATCTAAAAATTAACCCAAACATTTATAGTCTCTCAAGTGCTCCAATCAGAATAGAGAATAAAAGAATTTCACCCCAAGTAAGTTTTGTAGATTTAATAGTTTCTATTATAAAAGATGGGAATTTGTAGAGGATTACTTTGCAAAGACTCCATCAAGATGAGCAGAGTATGACTTTGGATCAGGCTTAAGTCTTCGCTATGGGTGAACACACAATTTAGAATTCAACAGCTTGGAGATAACTAACTGTAATTCTAACAATTTGTTGGTTTAGTCAAAGCAAACTTAGATCAAAAGTTGACTCATGCTAAGTAATATTAAAAAGCCAGAGTCTGATATAAAAGAAGGAAGTCAAAGACTGTAGGAGAAAGTAATGTTAGATTAGACCCATCCTATATTTTTCACCCACATATTCCCTCTCTATTTTCATTGCCAGGGACCAGAAAACTGTTAAGTATTCCTTCCAATTAGGAAATGACTAATGATGGAAGTACTAGTTTCTCTGAAAAGTGCTTTATCGGGCTGAGAATTCTAGTGAACAAGGATAGAATAAAACTATAATCCTCAATCTCACTAGGGATGGAATAAGCCATGCCCAGCAGGGCCAAGTCTGTGTTATTACCCTCCAGAAACAAAATATCACCTGCCATAAGATTACACTGTTCCTATGCCCTCCAATATTCCAGATGTCTCAGCTCAAAGTAAATCCCAGTGACAGTAAATTTGATTTTTCAAATGTGGTCCTCGTATCTGCCTGAGAATTAATCACTCAGTCATGGCTAGAAATATGGCTTGGTTACAGTCACTGGGGCATTACTTGATCACTGCACTTTTTTTTTAAGATTTTATTTATTTATTTGACAGAGAGAGAGATCACAGGCAGAGAGATAGGCAGAGAGAGAGGAGGAAGCAGGCTCTCTGTTGAGCAGAGAGCCCGATGAGGGCCATGATCCTAGGACCCTGAGATCAGACCTAAGTCAAAGGCAGAGGCTTCAACCCGCTGAGCCACCCATGCGCCTGGACCACTGCACTTTGATCTATTTTGTTCTTTTTTACTTGATTCTTAACCTATACACACACACACAGACACACCCACACACATACACACACGCACACACACACTTGTTCCCTTAATCCAAAAATGTCCCCACCTAATAAGATCTAAACTGTCCAATGCACATGTACTGCCTTCCCACCAGAACACAATTTTGTTATATCCTGCAACCTAACCAGAGTTCTTTGCCCTATAGAAATAATCCAAAACTTCCACTTCGCCTTCCCAGTGTAATAACTCGTACTAAAAATTAAAGGGAGCTGGTATAGGAATTTCTTATTTTCCTTATGCTGGTAAATTGTTAACAATGGCTTTCTGGGGGAAAAATATATCTTGATTTGTAGTGTTTGTTGATTTCCATAAACACTTCCTACATGGCCACCTCTGAGCTACCAAAGTCAAGTCACTGAACTGCAGAAAGACATGTACACCACCAACTCTATAAGTAAACACAAAATGGGTCCAGGACACCTATATAATTTTACAATCAGGAATTGGGGAGATCCTGGAGTCTGATACCCTACTGATGCTTACCTTAGGCATATTTAACTCATTTTTCACTTATCCCCTTACCCTCAAAATCTCCCTTACTAGTAGAATTCACTGAGGTTCTGTAACATCAGGAATTAGTCCAATTCTTGAGCCAGGATCCAACAGTCTCCCCCAAACTTTTTAAATCTCTCTTTCCCTATATATTTACTATACTAACTCATCCCATTTGAAGGAATATTGGAAAGATTTTTATAGTATATACACTTAGTGTTATAATAACCTCATTTTCTTAAGTTTCCTCTTCTTCAAGAAGGGGGTTGCTCTGTTCAGAAGCATAGGTAATATGGGAACATCTGATTGAGTCTCGGATCTCTCTGTCAGACTGTAATTCTTAAGAATTTTTCTGAAAGTCAGTAGAGCTTTATTAATTCAATCAAGTAGGGATAGTCACTTTTATTTCCTTTGACCATATGATTGACTGCAGCAGACATCTCTTATCAGATCACGCACTACTCTGGGAGTATTGCCCTGATCTTACTCTCCACCCTCATTATGTAACCATATACCTATTTGCTTCAACATATAACAAAAGCTCCACCTCAACCATGAGGTGCTGTATGTTTTGTTCCAAGAATAGTTTCTGGGATCAAAAGGAATGAAGAAAGTAAAAAGAAAGGGAAAAGAGAGGAAGAAGTGTAAAAAGAAGATCAAATATGATAGAATCATTTAAACCTTAAAAGCACCTGATGTTATCTCATCCAACAGCTTTATTTAGAGATTAGGAAATGCAATCCTGGCGAGATAAAAATATTTGTTCACAGACAGTTCATCTGTAACTGCCAAGTCAGAACAAGTCCTAGAACATAGGTATCCTTATCTTATAAAAGGCAGACTACTCTCTCTTTTGTAAGGCTATAAAATTGAGATTTAAAAATGGACAATTGCCATGGAGATATACAGATAGGGATACAGACAGGACAAGGAAAAGCAGAAGGTATTATTTTCTTGCACACCCCAATTGTATAAAAGGCATGTAATTTTTTTATTGGAATAGGTAAAATGCACCAAAATTCTTGGATTATCGCTTTCAGCTTCCTTATTCTGAGTAGACCTTAAAGTGATGAAGTTGACAACAAAGCTTCTTTTCTCAAAAACACAAATGGCATGCTTCCACATGGTTTCCAGCATATTCTGGGGGAATGGCCACTCCAAACTGTGTTATTTTAGTATTGCTCTGCTTGGAGGGTCACAAACCATTCACAGAAGCAGGCAAATTCTACATGTATGAAAGGCAAAATTTTTTATTATCTCTGTTCTCTTCTCCTGCACTGCTCGTGAATAATCCAAATTTGTATAGCCCACAATGAAAAGAAGAATGATCATCTGATTCCACTCAGTAAGATCATTTTTTGAAACATTAATAACCAAATACTAAAATATCACTAATAATTTACTATAATAATATTAAAATAAAATGAATTTTTTCTTATATTTTGATCTATGAATCAAAATCTTTATCTCAATCATATAAATTGATCCTAAAGTATACATCTCACTTTATCAAAATGCTAAGTTAAAGGACAACAACCAAGTAACTTTGAATAACAGAAAAGATTCAACTCTCTCAATCTCATCTGATCATGAAATGAACCATATTATCATTGCCAAGTAGAACATCCAATTAAGCTTTCTTAGAATTTGGAAGCTTCTGTTCTGGGGCATAGTTCTGTAATGACACTCAGTAGATGAAGCTTTCACTTTCCCTAGCTGAAAGCTGCTTTTTCTTAGAGAAGAAAATTGTGCCAATCAAATTTGAATTTTTCTAGAACAAGTAGGTGATTTAGAAAAAGACCAATGCATATCATTTGTAGCACTTAAAAAAATATGTTATTTCAGTCATCCTCTCAATATAACTTTAGCTGCAAATGTACACAAAAGGTCTTAAAAAATGTTATAAAAAGGAGTGGTTGGATAAGCCCAGGGAAGAGTGAGTTATGGCTAACAAAGTTGACACATTGGAAAGAGTTTAGAAATTTGGATTATAATTCACCCAGTCTTTCTGTGATCCAAGTAATCCAGTTTCTCATTTATGGAATGATGATAAAGAAAAGGAACGAGGAAGAATTATTAGCCAAGCACATACTCTGCAAGGTGCTGGGTAAGTTACAAATCTCTCTGACATAAATACAATATTATTGAGAAGCTATGTCAGAAAGATATGATGTTAACAAAGAGATTTGCAGGATGAAGTCTTTAGACAAAATATTAACAAGATATGAAGGACTGAGCTAATCCTTGAAAGTTCAGCAGGATATTTAAAACCAGTGAAGCAAAAGGAAAGGGTCATAATAATACAGCTTGGAGAAAAATAAAAAGGACACTACAGATTACTTACACAGAATTGGAATTAGAAGCAACTAACTTTGCCCTAAAATACATAAACCTAGGTACTTAACCTCAAAGTAAAATCATAACAACAATGATATTGGTTAATAAATACTAAGTGCATATTACCTGCCAGTGGTTATTTTAAAGGTCTTTACATGCATGAATTCATGAAATCCGTGAAGTCATTAGTTATAATTATCCCCTTTTTACAGATGCTGGAATTGTGACATATAGACGGTAAAAAATTTTGCACCAAGCCCATTTGGCTAGTAAGTGGTACATCAGGGTTTCTAACACTTAATGAATGGAAACAGTGTTTTTACTTAAAATATTTTAAAATAATAATAAAATAATAGACTAAAAAGCCCTATTAAACACTGGGCACAACTTTTCAAATCAAACTTTGTAAACTCATCATGTTTTTATTGCACTTTTCCTATTTTCTTCATTGAGATTAGTGTATTATGTATCTCTTATATAATGACTATTCAAAGGCAGAAATGGAAATCAGCCGAAAATATTTGTTAGCCAAGAGTCATTGTACTACTTGAAATTACTGGATATAGTAAATTAACCCAGGGCAGTGTTGTACTGCTGTATCGAAATGATAAAAAATATGAGTAATTTCATGAGTCATTTATCAAATGCAGCTGAATAAATTACTGAGAGTTCAAACAAGCTATAGGAAACACATGTTAGGAAAAAAATAACAAATGCTTAAGAAAGAAAACATGCAATATTATATGTACATGTATTTACAGGGGGTACAGGTGTGTGTGCATATTCACAGAAACCTATATGTCCATTATGGTCTGTAAACTTTCACATTTTAAATTCATTATAATATACAATATTTTGTGTGCTTGCTTCTGAAGTGCTATTTTGTTATTTTCCACCACATAAAGTAGGAGCAACAAGAGAAAGCAACTTAATGAATTAACTCAATTAGATAAAAGTATGCAGGAAATATTCATGAATATGATGGTTATCTTCATCAGTTCTAACCAAGAGTTCCAAAAATTAGCAGTATGCTCTTTTAATTTTCAAGTTTTATTCTTAACAAAGCTAAAATATGTTTCTTCATTTAGGACACTCTTCCATATTTAAAGCAAGGCATATAGTAATTTCCTAGACACACTAACTATCGTAGAACAGAATAGAGGTTATTTCTTTACTTGATAAGGTCTAAAAAGGAACTCATTTCAGGATAAATTGTGTAATCTTTATAACAAATATCCCTCCAGGATCTGGCCTTCGATGACCTCCTTAGTTGCAGTTTCCAATACTACCCTACAGTCACTTAGAGCACCTGTTCTGATGTATTATTTATACCTCCAAGTGTGCACAAGTACTGGCACATGTCTTAGGACATTCTAAAAATTCTAAACTTCTCCCTCTTATTAATCTAGCTAAATCATTCTCATCCCTTTACCAGAGTCACCTTTTCCC
Organism: Spilogale gracilis; assembly: GCA_004023965.1. Lineage (NCBI taxonomy): Eukaryota > Metazoa > Chordata > Mammalia > Carnivora > Mephitidae > Spilogale > Spilogale gracilis. The sequence goes on along the minus strand of PITA01006076.1, from coordinate 59,661 downwards.
AAAGATCTTTCTTCATCCGTACAGAAGGATTCTGACTATGGTTCTAAAGCGTATTAGAGTTGTTTATACGATTTCTACTCTCCATTCTTACACTTGTACTATGTGGCACCACAGTAGTTGATTGTGGGGGTGGGGGGTCTCCTTTGCAGAACTAAACTATCCAAGGACTTATGTCAAGGGCTTGTATCATATTCTACTTTCCCCTATAGGGTACCTGGCTGTTGCAGAATGACTTCTTGACCTATTTTGATATTTCACTGTCTGGTTTAGTTCTTTATAACCAATCTATAGGGTTCAAGTTATCTAAGCACTTTTTTTTTTTAATGGAGCATTAGATGTCCATTAACTTGGTATGTGCATGAAAAGGGAAAGAGATAAATGGTATCACATCAATTCCTCAGTCCTTGCTTTTCCACCATAACTCCATTTCACCTTCTTTTATCCCTGGTCACATTCTATGAGACCATAATGAGCCTGGGCATGCTCTCTGATGAAAGTTGTAACTAAGAGTAGAAGTGACGTCAGTGACTCATTCTTGGTACAAGGACCCATCTTCCTAACTGTGAAGAAAGCAAAGTTCTTTCATGAGGTACCACTGTAAAGGAATACATGTAATGCCAAATGCCAGAATTCTTATGCATTAAAGCAGAATCTCAACCAGCCTCTCAACCAAATATTGTTACCCCAAAAGTAGCAGCTGAAATGCATGTTACTTTTTAATGCATTTCCTTTTTTTTTTTTTTAAAGATTTTATTTATTTATTTGACAGAGAGAAACATAGCCTGAGAGGGAACACAAGCAGGGGGAGTGAGAGAGGGAGAAGCAGGTCTCCCGCCGAACAGGGAGCCTGATGTGGGACTCGATGTGGGACTCGATCCCGGGTCTCCGGGATCATGACCTGAGCGGAAGGCAGTCGCTTAACCAACTGAGCCACCCAGGCGCCCCATCCATTTCCTTTTAAGATCTATTGGTTCAAAAACTTTATCAGTGACTTTGAGAGACAGATTTAATAAATAGGAACATTCTTCCAGCTGGGATCTTTTGAAACAACATAGCTATACTTACTTTCTGAACACATTTAGTCAAAGTATTCTTATTTAAATGTTAATGTCATTTATTCTGTCTTTCCTTTCTATCTTCTATCTTCTTATCTTTCAGAAAGAGATGCTTTACACAGGCTGGCACTGTCAACTTTTTCTCTGTAACCCCCACAGTAAGATAATCAAAAACAAAATACACAGAAATATTATTTTCCCTACACATCTTAGATACCATCACTTTCCAGATAATTTCTTCAGCTGTGGATGGAACCTTAATACCTTCTGGAAAATAGTGTAAATTTGGCATCTAGATGGTTCTTGAATCAGTGCTTAATCCTACACCCTAAGAAAACCATTCAGAAATGACTGTTAAAACAAGTCTCACCACAACTCCTCATCAGTAATGTTGGTATGGTTAGTATTAAATAATGCTTCCCCAAATAGAGGAAGTATATTTGCTCAAAAGGTGTTTTATGAAAGATGAACTCAATAAATATTTCTTGAGTAAAACCTGAGTAAACTACCAGATAAATTATAAAGTAATTGCACTGTAAATCCAAAGCCAATAAATACCATTTTATATATTAGTTCTTAAAAATGTTTGTGATTAAATTTAACCATGCTTTGTTAAAGAAAATAAGGGCTTTTCAAAATTAAATGAATGTTTTTATGAAGCCAATAACTACTCTCCAATTTTTTTCCTTTATACGATTTCTACTCTCCATTCTTACATTTATGGATACTCATTCCCTTGGCTCAATACTAGGGAATAAGTAAACCCATAGGGAAAACAATTTCTGTTTGTCTTGTATAATTAGGTCAAGGATAGAAAGGTCATAAAGTTTTGGAAAATGGCGAAGAAAATATATATTAACATAAGCACTGTTCTTCCTTAGTGTTTGAGGACACGAAAAGGGAATTTATGATATTTGGGTTGTGGATCAAAACATCTTTTTTTCTGAATAGATCAACATGCATCTTTGAAAGAGTTATAAAATTCTGGGATTTGAATGTCTCCCAAATGTCAGAATATTATCACCTGTTTCAAGCTTTAAATACTATAATACTTTTTCTTTTACATGATTTTTATATGATAAAATCCTGTTACATTGCTGTCAATCATTTTAAATTCCAGTGGTTATCAGTCTGTCTCAGATTCTTACATGAAATTTAGGCAAAGATTAACTCTTGCCTGTCTAAAAATTTGTTATTCAGAAATGCCATAAAGCACACATAATGCTTTAAACAATTTACTTCAGAATAAGAGAAGAAAGGACCTCACTAATTAAAAGCTAACAAATCATAATTATATTGTTTAAGTGTAAATACTACTAGTGACTACCCAGGAACAGAAAGCTATGGATAACTTTTATTTTTGATTTTTGACTTTTGTTATATTCTTTAATGAAAATTACATCATTTTTATTATCCCTCCTCTTTATTAAAATTATTTCACTTCATTATTTAATGAAAATTTGAAAATGTATGTTTTAAACAATGATCTCTTGCATTTACATGATGAAAAGTAAACACAAGATTAGTCCTAATTTTTATAAGCAAGATGACATATTTTAAATCTGCAAAGGAATATTGGCACAGGTCTTTATCATGACCTTGATTGACACTATATATACTGAGACACTAGAAACCATGTGGAAGACACTTACACTAAGGAACCATCTAGGGGTAAAAAAAATAGCAATAAGAAAAAAGAAAATTCAAGTGCAAAGTGAGTGTCCTTTGCAAATGTGTCAAGGTGACCATTATGTGGCAAAAATGCTACAGAGCAGTTCAGAGAAATGTTGGGATCATTATGGCCACTTTAATTATTTTAACTCATATAAACTATAAAGAGTTACTGGAGCAAACATAACTTTTTTTTAATTGTCCAAATTACCAATTCCTCTCTCTTGGGTTTCAGTGATTTTATGTAAATGTACACTGCTAAGGATTTGAAGACATCACTAAGAAAGGAAAGTAAGGGAAGTCCATGGGTCTTGGTTTCTGAACAGAAAAATTAAAAGCAAACATGGGAGTTCAGAAGAAATGGTAACGCTAAAAAGCATTAAAAGCAATCAGCTCTGTGAAGAACATAAGAAATCCACAAGGGTATGAAGACTGTGTTTTTAAAAAAGAAGAGAAAGTTGGGGGAAAAGTCCTAAACAAAAATTAAACATATTCTCTGGTAAACAGAGAGAATAAGATACCCCCAAATTATTTATTCCTATAATTACAGAATACAATGATGAGATTAATTTTCCCAACATATTCAAATGGAGTTTTACAGCAAGTACAGGTTTCCAAAGGGGGTTAGTTATGGCTCTATTCCATTTTTTAAAAATGTCTTATCTATTAAACTTATGCTGTCAAAGGTGTTTTATCACCTTTTCCTCTCCAAAATTAAACTCTTCTGGCACAGCTAAACCCAACTGGCACACATAGAAAGTGATTGATTTTAGTGTCTGTTCACATCTAAATATATAGAGCTATAAAAATAGTTGAAGAAACAATATATAGAAGGTTGCCTGATATAATAATGCTAATTATCACCTCCCAATAAAAATAAACAGCAACTGGACACCTTATACAATCTCCCTATTAAGTAAGATGTGAGATAACCATAACAGAAGATTTTCTATCTTCAGACCCCACTTAGCATGATGTAGGCTTAATCTAACATAATCAATGGGATCCCTGAATGTTTAATTCGTGCTGTCAGAAATTTATTACAAAACAAATGAAGTACAATAATAGTTTCTAAAGTAAATTTGACAGGTATCAAAGAGAAAAGGTAATATCTTTTAATTAGTGAATTAAACCTCTCAAAATTATATAATCATGAATTTTAGAGTGCAGGGGGACTTTAAAAATCACCTGGAAACAGTGTCCCCAGTTTCTCAATGAGATAAAAACTAGAGAGGTAAATTCACTTTAACCTGATTACATAGTAACATTTTGTGCTTGATTACAGTGATATAATCAAGAAGAAACTAATTATATGGATGTATCACATTTGTTAGTTTACTTTTTTTAAGTTGAAGTCATATTTATAAACATCTACTTAATGGTGGCAATTACTATCACATGGATCATAATTAGAAAATTCAAAATGACATAAGAGTAGATCTTACAAGAAAGAACCTCTAATAGAAAACTCAATGTGACCTAAGATCAAGATGCTTCTAATCTGAAGGCCTCCTTCGTGTTAGCTGTCTCTTCTGTTTATCAACAGAAGGACCAAAGCTAATTGTTGCAATGTATTACACACAGCTTTAAAATATCAATTCCCTAGGGACACCTGGGTGGCTCAGTTGGTTGGGCGACTGCCTTCGGCTCAGGTCATGATTCTGGAGACCTGGGATCGAGCCCCACGTTGGGCTCCCTGCTCAGCAGGAAGCCTGCTTCTCCCTCTTTCACTCCCACCTGCTTGTGTTCCCTCTCTGGCTGTGTTTCTCTCTGTCAAATAAATAAATAAATAAAATCTTAAAAAAAAAATTAATTCCCACCAACAACTATTTGTAAAAATACAGTCAAAGAGAAGCCTGTACAGGGGTCCAAATTAAGATTGCTTTTGTGGAGTCAACAACCTCTCAGAAATCTAGACACATTAACAATTTGCTTAAGAGGAGAAAGGATCAGTGAGAAGATTACCGTAGGGGCTCTGTGGCTAGAGAAGATAAAAAGGGAAATGGAGAGGACATCCCAGCCTGTAACCACAGTTCAGTCCCATGGACTGGGTCTGAAGTCTCAGGAGGAAAAGGCATTTGTAAACTGGTTCTGCTGCAAGAACTTGCAGGAAACACAGCAGAATTTTTGCATCTCAAAGGTCTACAGGTTGGGAGTTGCAGGAGAAAGTACGGGGACAGAGGGGCAACTGGTCAACAGCCATAGCAAAGCTCTGCTGAATATGGTGGAGCTGAGCGTCCATGAGAGAGATGTGGTGAGGAGCTCTGGCCATGGGGCAAGCCCAAGAACTTCCAGACATACATGGGTAAAATTTTCAAAAAGCTGAGATCTGCTGTGGAACACCAGAAGAAATATGTTCAGTGAAATCTGCATAGAAATGCTAAAATAACCTCAGCTGGTGAGGCTGGTGAAGGAGTCAAATCCAAGTAATAGCAAAAAAAATACAGGTTTATGACCGCAAGTTATTAGAGCTGCAGTGGGATTTACATGTCACATAGGCCAGCCCCATCTGACTTCAGGTGAGGTAACTGAGGTCTGGAGACATTACTTCCTTCTCAAGTTCATACAACTTGACAGAGCCACAGCTTGTGATGGCTGCTTCCAGTGAATCACGCTGCAGCTTTCTTTCACTGTTGGTCTGTTTCCTTTATTTAAAATAGCTTTGCATTTAGCATCTAGGGTTCTTTAAATTTCTGAGAAGTGAGAATTTTTTTAATAGAATATGAGCTTTGCAGTTTTTAGAAATACTAGTTATTGTAAATATCAAATGTTTCCCGAACTAGCTCTTTGAAAGAGCTTTGATATAAAAAGTTCTTTCTAAAGAAACTCCTTTGTAATAGCACAAAGGGCATCTGAGGACAATATATCTTTTCTATGCCATTCATCTAATATCTTTACATTTAAAGTGGCAGCATAGAATTTTGATTATAAGACAAAAATGTTAAAATCGAATGCATCATTGAGTTGAAAATGTGTCCAGCTCAATTTTGCTGCTGCCTCGGGCCTTTTTTTTTTTAATATATTTTCAGAATGAAATGGTTTAAAGTTAGAAAGAGGAATGCCACATGCTGACTGGGAAGTTAATGATAATTTCAAATTAAGTATCATATGCTAATGTGCAGTTAAAATATTGAATTGAGAAAGACATGGCCACCACTTATATATAGAAGCTCAGACTTCCTCTGTAATATAAAATTAGAAGAGACCATCTTCTTTATCACTATTAGAATAAAAGAAAGAATTTTGAGATTTAATTTTAGCTCACTTTCTAACTGCTTGGTTTTCTAGAAGAGCATGCTTGTAGAATTTCTTATCTAATATAAAATACAGTGCCACCAATATTGGCCCTGACTTAAAAGGCAGTAGATGAGTTACTGACATACAATATAATACAGACTGGTATCATCTCATACTGATCAAGAGCTGTTTTAGGTAACCAGGCAACTAGGTGTACTTTTCTTACCATATATATTTACTTCACAGTTCAGGAGATGTGTTAACAATCAAATCAAATAATATATGTGGAAGCTCACTTTAAATTTCAAAGTTCCATTGAGATGTAAGTTGTTGCTGTTACTATACTTACGAGCTACTGAATAAATGTTCCCGTACAGCTTTAGGGGCTATTCTGCCTGCAATCCCTTCCATCAGTGTGCTGTGGACTGCAGGTGAATAGCATTGCTCTGAGGGTAAATTAAAGGAGAGGTTATTTCTATTTCATATTCAATTTATGGTTTGCTGATAACTTGGCTAATTTTATCTTGACTGAGAGACACTATTCCACTCTCACCGGCTCAGTTCTGTGGCCAATGCTTTCTCCAAATCCTAAAATCTGCTGCAGAGTTTGAATTTTTTTAATTCTATTTTGCCACACCCAGGCACCCGCAGGGGAAGGGAGAGTAAACTGAATGGGAAGAAATAAGAGAGGAAGACAAACCATGAGAGATTCTGGACTCCAGGAACCAAACTGAGGTTTGGTTACAGAAGGGAGCAGGGTGGGTGATGGGGTAACCGGGTGATGGGTATTAAGGAAGTCACGTGTGCTGATGAGCACAGGGTGTTACAAAAAACTAATGAATTGTTGAACACTACATCAAAAAGGAGTGCACCACACCCAGTTGAACAGGAAAACAATACCCCAACACAACACAGAGCGCCATAAGGAAAGAGAAGAAGAAGATATATCATCTATTGTTTTGTACTTACTGGTTCAGAGGAAAGATAACACATCCTAACTCACACACACATATATAATATGGTAATTCCAAACAAATATCAACCCAAGGCCTCCAGATAGCTGACCATAGAAGTTAAGAACTCTCCTGACAGAATTCCAAACTATTATCTGTGTTTCTGCTCCATTTTGGACTTGTTCTCCCTTCATCAGTCATCACCTGATACCTAAAGTAACAGTGGGGAGTCCAGACCATTAAATATCACCCTATGGACAGATGGTGTACCTTGCCCATCTGTCTAGGAGGATATTTTCTCAGGTATCTAAGTTTTCCTTGTCTTAACCAATGGTTTTTATTATGTACCACAAAAAAATTTTATCTGGCAATTTATCGGTATCCTCTTCATGCTTAACATTTTCGCCAACACCATGTTCTATCACCATTTGGGCAGTTTAGAAGACACCATATGCATAACACTTCCCATTCTGTATGGTACGTGCACTCATGTTTTCTACAAGCATTGACTTGTTATCTTTAGTACAGTCCCAATGAGCCAGCCTGATTATCCTAAGTTAATTCTCCTTTTTCATATTTTTTTAAGCAGGAAGGATGAAAAGTGGATGGCAGAGAACAGTTAGCAGGCACTCTGCAATCTGTCATCTATGGAAGAGAAGACTAGAGTTCGAGCTAGGGCTGGGTAGTGAAAGTAGAGAGAAGTTTACAGATTTTACAAATACTTAAAAGACAAAGTTTAGAGGTCAGTATCTGTCGCATCTCCTACCTCAAGTTTGGGGGTAAAGTCCTCTTTGGGGATGCTCCCCACTCCCAACCTTCAAGAGCTAGTGGATTATTTTTTAATTAAAATAGAATTAACATACAGTATTACATTAATTTTAGGTATACAATATAGAGAATCAACAATTCTATACATTACTCAGTGCTCATCAAAATAAGTGTACTCTTAACCCCTTCAACTATTTTATCCATCTCCCTCACCCACCTCCCCTCTGGTAACCACCAGTTTGTTCTCTATATTTATGAACCCTTTCTTCTCTTTTCTTTGTTCGTTTTGTTTGGTTCCTTAAATTTCACATATCAGTAACATTATATGGTACTTCTCTTTCCCTGACTGAAATTTCATTTAACATTACCTTCTAGGTCCATCCATATTTTTGCAAATGACAAGATTCATATATATTATATATAACATATATATAATAATATATAATATATAATTCCATTATATATGTGCATATACATGTATATATACATCTATACATACACATACACAAACACACCACCTCTGCTTTACCCACTCATCTGTGGACAGACTTTTGGGTTGCTTCCATATCTAAGCTATTGTAAATAATGTAGCAATAAACAGAGGGGTGCATATATCTTTTCAAATTAGTGTTTTCATTTTCCTTGGGTAAATACCCAGTAGTAGAATTAAGAATCATATGGTAATTTATTTTTAATTTTTTTGAGGAAACTCCATACTATATTCCACAGTGGCTGCACCAATTTACACTCTCAGCAAGAGACCACAAGGGTTCTTTTTCTCCACATCCTCACCAACACTTGTTATTTCTTGTGTTTTTTTTTTTATTTTAGCCATTCTGTCAAGTGCAAAGTGATATCTTATTGTAGTTTTAATTGGTATCACCCTATGACACATATATGAAGGATAAATAACATGCTACTTAGCAATGAATCAGTCAGTGAAGAAATTAAAGGGAAAATCAAAAATTACAGGGAGATAAATGAATATGAAAACACAATGGTCCAAAGTTTTTGGAATGCAGCAAAGGCAGTTTTAAGAGGGAAGATTATAGCAATTAAGGCTTACTTCAAGAAACAAGAAAAATCTCAAATAAACAACCTAACCTTACATGTCAAGGAGCTAGGGAAAACAAAGCCTAAAGCTTTGTTCTAAAGCTAGAAGAAAGGAAATAATAAAGACTAGAGTAGAAATAAATAAAACAGTGCTTTAAAAAACCAACAGATGAATGAAACCAAGAGCTCATTCTTTGAAAAGATAAACAAAAGTGATAAACTTTCAGTCAGACTCATAATCAAAAAAGAAAGAAAGGACTCAAAATCAGAAGCAAAGGAGAGGAAATAACTACCACAAATACAATGGATTACGAGAGAGCATTATGAAAATGTGTGTGTCAGCAAATTGGACAACCTAGAAGAAATGGATCATTTCCTAAGAACATAAGTTTCACAAACAGAATCAGGAAGAAACAGTGACTTTGAATGGACGAATTATTAGCAATGAAATTGAATCAGTAATCAAAGGATTCCCCCAAAAATAAAAGTCCCAGACCAGATGGCTTTCCAGGTGAATTTTACCAGACATTTAAAGAAGAATTACTATCTATTCTTCTCAAACTATTCCAAAAAATAGAAGAGGAAAGGAAGCTTGCAAATTCATTCTATAAGACCAGCATTACCTTGATACCAAAACCAAAGACACTACAAATAAATCTACAAGCCAATATCACTGTTGAACACAGATGTAAAAGCCCTGAACCAATGATTAGCAAACTGAATCCAACAATACATTTTTAAAAATCATTCACAAAGATCAAATGAGATTAATTCCTGGGATGCAAGGTGTTTCAGTATTTGCAAATCAATGTGATACATAACAATAACAAGAAAAAGGATAAAAACTATATGATCTGGGTGCCTGGGTGGCTCAGTTGGTTGAGCGACTGCCTTCAGCTTGGGTCATGGTCCCAGAGACCCGAGACCCAGGATGGAGTCCCACGTTGGGCTCCCTGCTCGGCGGGAAGCCTGCTTCTCCCTCTCTCACTCCCCCTGCTTGTGTTCCCTCTCTGGCTGTGTTTCTCTCTGTCAAATAAATAAAATCTTTAAAAAAAAAAAACCAACTATATGATCATCTCAGGAGACAGATAAAAAGCATTTGACCAAAACACAATATCCATTCTGGGACACCTGGGTGGCTCAGTCAGTTAAACATCTGCCTTTGGCTCAGGTCATGATCTCAGGGTCCTGGGATCAAGTCCCAGATTGGGTTCCCTGCTCAGCAGGGAGTCTGCTTTTCCCTCTGCCTGCTGCTCCCCTTGTACATGGTGTCTCTTTTTTTCTCTGAAAAAGAAATAAATAAATCTTTTTTAAAAAATACAATATTGATTCATAATAAAATTTCTCAACAAAGTTGGTGTCAAGAGAATATTCCTCAATATAATAAAAGTCATATATGAAAAACTGACAGTGAGCATCATAATCAAAGGTGAAAAAAACTGAGAGCTTTTCCTCCAAGATGTCCACTCTCACCACTTTCAGCCACAGCAATCAGAAAAGCAAAAGAAATAAAAAGCAAATTGGTAAGGAAGAAGTAAAACTTTTACTATTTGCAGATGACATGATATATAGACAGAAAACCCTAAAATTCTACCAAAAACTACGAGAACTAATAAATGAATTCAGTTTAATTGCAAGTTACGAAATTAATCCACAGAAATCTATTGCATTTCTATACACTAATAATAAAGTGGCAGAAAGAGAAATTAAGAAGGCAGCCCTATTTACAACTGCATCAAAAATAATAAACTACCTAAAGGAATAAACTTAACCAAAGACATGAAAGAAATGTACTCTGAAAACTATAGAACAGTGATGAAAGAAGTTGAAGATGACACACACAAAAATGCAAAGACAGTCCATGCTCATGGGTTGAAGGAGCAAATACTGTTAAAAGGTCCATACAAACCAAAGCAATTTTTCAAAGAACTAGAACAAATGATCCTAAAATTTGTATGGAACTACAAAAGACCCCAAGTAGCCAAGGCAATTTTGAGAAAGAAAAACAAAGCTGGAAGTATCACAATTCCAGATTGAAAGATAAACTACAAAGCTAGATCAAACACTGTGACACTGGCACAAACAAAGACACATAGATCAAGAGAACAGAATAAAGAGCCCAGAAATAAACCCATGATCATATGTTTTATTAATCTATGACAAAAGAGGCAAGAATACACAATGGAGAAAAGATAGTCTCTTCAATAAATGGTGCTGGAAAACTGGACAGCTACATGTTAAAAAATGAAACTAGATCATTTTCTTAGACCACAGACCAAAACAAACTCAAATGGGTTAAAGACCCAAATGTGAGGCCTGAAACCAGAACACTCCTAGAACATGTAGAATAATTTATTTGCCATCAGCCATAGATATATTTTTCTAGGGAAACAAAAGAAAACATACTTATTGGGACTATACCAAAATAAATTGAGGAAAAAAAAAAAAACTTTTGCACAGTAAAGGAAACCATCAACAAAAAGACAACTCACTAACTGGGAGAAGATATGTGCAAATGATGTAACCGATAAGGGGTTAATCTCCAAAATACATAAAGAACTTCCTTCACCTATTCTTAATGAATGCTAACTGATCACAATCTTCAAAAAAAGTAAGAGAGACAGGAGAAATCTCTACCATAGAGAAAGCAAGCAAACTGATATTCTCTAAAATAGGTACTAGGTACAGCTTGAATTCACCCTCTGAACTCTCTTGACACTCATTCTACTGTTCACTGTATTCTTTAAGGCACAATTCCTTGTGTACTTACTTTGTCTCATTTACCATCCTCATGGACAGAGAGCAGGTGTCTATCATGTGGTAAGGCTGCACAGCACCCAGCAGGCCAGGACAAACAGTAATTATTTGATAATTACAAATTTAACCCTTTGTACTTGCAGTGAGTTCACGGATAAACAACTCCTTACATTGGACTTATAACAAGGTTGCATGTAAAATCATCCAGTGAACTCTCTTATTAAACAAACAATATATAATAACTTAGGTTAGCCGTATTTCCATTTGAAATGGCCATTTTATATATTTCCAACTGTGAAGTTCAGTGAAGGATACCTCAGCATTGAAAAGGAGATAATCTGCATTCAACAAGTGAGCCATTCTACCCCATTTTTCATCCATACAATCAGTGGCAATGGAACAACCAAGGAGGGAAAACATAAAGCATCTTTGGATCCTGCAATAAATTCAATTACATAAACACCAAATTAAATCTATTTTCATTTTGATGTTATAAAAAAGCAGTGGGAGGTTTGACTAGATAACTTGCTTTTACTTTATTAAATTCCTTATGTTACAGTCAGTTGGACTGAGTGCTCCCTAGGAGTGAATTAAGAACATTTGGTTCTTGTCTTATTCAAAACAGTGTGGCTCCAGTCAGGATTTTACAATTCACTTTCCTGAGGGCCACCAGAGGGAAATTAAGGAAAGCCCCCTAGTTCTCTGGCCGTTTATTGCCTTCTTTATGCAGAAGGGTTTTCCTCCTACTTCAGGGCAGGAAATATCGTGCGTCAGCATTAGGCTAAGAGAAGGCTGACTTGTCCCAACAGGGCCATCTTGGTTGTCCGGGATGAATGTCATACAAGTGTGAGCTGTCCACATCTCTGGACATTTTAGAGGGTCCTAAAACCTGACAGCCCTACCTCCTTTCAGGCAATACTTATTTATGGCCATTTCGCTCCACCTCAACAATGTTAATTAAATAAATGTTTCCTTGGTGGCCTAGAAGAGTTGGTGTACTTTCCAAAGCTTCAGACCAATACTAAGAAGATTTAGAGTCTGGCTATAAAGGAAAAAGTCATTTCTAAAATGTCAGAATCCTTATTTACATTGCGATGCTGGTAAAAGAGCAGGGGGAAGGCACCTAAAGAAAACCAAGTCAACTTGAACAGTCCTTAAACAGTTCATCCAGCTAACATCAAGTATATCTCCATCGTCAGCCAAGTCTAATGAAAGCTCAAATGGGCAGCTTTCGAATGATTTGACACTTTCCCTTCTTGGCTTCTTGTTTCTCTGCACATTGTGGTGTTCAAAATCTATTTCTGTAGTTAGTTTAGGACATTTCTTTTCAGAGCAGTTGGCACATTCTGCCTGAATGCAACCATGTTATGAAGTCAGCCACACATTATTCCATCGTCAATTGCCAGGGACGTGAATCTTCTCTATTGTTAAGGATTTGATTTCCTCTAGTAAAATGTGCTTTCCTGTGGCAGCTGTGAGGGAGCATTCAATGCAGCTGAAAAGGCTGGGGGCGCCTGGGTGGCTCAGTTGGTTAAGCGACTGCCTTCAGCTCAGGTTATGATCCCTGAGACCACATCCGGCTCCCTGCTCGGCGGGAGGCCTGCTTCTCCCTCTCTCACTCCCCCTGCTTGTGTTCCCTCTCTGGCTGTGTTTCTCTGTCAAATAAATAAAATCTTTTTTAAAAAAAAGAAAAAAAAAAAAAGAAAAGGGAAGGCTGGGAGGCAGGGCCACCTACCAACTGTAAAGCAAAGGGAACGCTGGCAAGTCAAATGGGACACCCGTCTTCCCTACTGAGGCACAAATGACATTTTTCTCCATGCGTTCCCTCTCAGTGCATGCCTTCTAGATTTTCTGCAGGGCCAAATTCTGGTCTGAAGAAGAGGAAGAAGTGCCTTCCTGCTCAAGAACAAAGCAAGAATAAATTTCTAAAATCATTGGTCAAACTGTAGAGAAAAGTCTCTTGATACCTAGTAAGATGGTCCATAAACTTATTTGAAAGAAGCACAGAAAAAGCAACCCTCAGTTCTTCACAGCATATTTTATATGTTTGCAGGTGGGACGCATTTAACCAGGAAAAGGAGACATCACTGATTTCAATACACATCAAAAATGATTATGCATTGATGGGATACTTTGGATATATTATGAACTGTGTGATGTAAAATATTGATTGATATAAACATATGCACATTACACAGAAAGTAAAATGTTCACTGTAATTGCTAATCACTCCTTTTCATGTCCCCTCCACTCTCCCATTCTCTGTCACACCCACTTGACAGGATGTTAGCCCTGCTTATATCCACCTGTCTGCCTAACCCATGCCTCCCCCTGGGCATCAGAGAATTGTTAGTAAAAAGCACTCAACCCGGCTGACAGATTTCCCCTTATATTTTTAAGCACAAATCTCAAGTAAACCCTTGGCATGTGTCCAGTCATTTGGTTCTCCTACAAACCAAGATGTTATTTCAGATCTCCTTATTCAAATTGTCAGTATTCCCTCCCCATTCCTTCCTTCCTCTCAATTAAAGACCATCTTCCCAGGGCTCAGTCTGTTAAGCATCTACCTTCGGCTCTGGTCATGATCTCATTTCATGGTCCTAGGATGGAGCCCCGCATCAGGCTCCCTGCTCAGTTGGAGTCTGACTCTCCCCCTCACTCTTGCTCATGCTATCTATCACAAAAAAAAATCTTAAAAAAGAAAAAACGGGGCGCCTGGGTGGCTCAGTGGGTTAAAGCCTCTGCCTTCGGCTCAGGTCATGATCTCAGGGTCCTGGGATCGAGGTCCACATCAGGCTCTCTGCTCGGCAGGGAGCCTGCTTCCTCCTCTCTCTCTGCCTGCCTCTCTCTGCCAATTTGTGATCTCTCTTTATCAAATAAATAAATAAAATATTTTTAAAAAAAGAAAAAAGAAAAAATGACTATCTTCCCATCAGAATCTGCCTGTTAGCCTCTCTGCAGGTGTATCCAAATACTCTCCTTTCAGATTCTAATAAAAATTACTGTCGTTCATCTTGTGTAAGTCCAAACACACTTCACCTGCCCTAGAAGCTTGCCTATCCTTCCTCTTTCATTCTAGGACTTTTCTCTGGCATTTGACCTCTCATCTACCACAACCATTCTCTCTTTCTCCATCTCTTTATTACCCAGTCCCATGGTTTCAGTATATCTATTCAATGACTATACAAAACACAATTACACAATTTCGTGTCTCCAGCTCTGATTTCTCCCCTCAACTATATAGATTTGTCTACATAAGTTAGAGTCATATTAATTGTATTAACTAAGCCTCTTCTATATACAATGGGCAACTCTCAAGTATTATAACTAAAAGAGAATTATGTATTCTCCACTTCTACCCAGGCATCCTCCATACCACTATTTCTTTTTGTCAGAAGATGGTACTGTCATTGTTCCTGTGGTTCACATTAAAAAACCTGGCATCATTCTTTACAATCCTCTTTCCCTCAAAGCCTAAGTCCAATTTGCTAGCAAGAATTGTATAGTTATGCAAAACATGGTCTAACAGCAGCCGCTCCATACCTACCACTTAAATTCCATTTATCATCATTTTCATCTAGAATAACTTTCTAACTGGTCAAGCTTTTATGCTTTTGTTCCCAAAGGTCACTTCTGCACAGTAGCCAAAGTGATCTTTCTGTACAATGTAATTCAGGTTCGATCACTTATATGGCCATATCATCCAATGACTTCATACTTGTAGAAATGTTAACTATTTAGTTATATATTTTTTTCTTTTTAATATAGTCATGGTCTTATGATACACATTGCTCTGCAGTGGTTTTTAAGATTAATTAATTCATCCATTCAGCAAATATTTGTTGGATGCCCATAATATTCCAGACACTATTCTGGCCTCTGAAGGTATAGGGATGGGGAAGAAGAGAATCCTATAAGTTATCTTATTTCCTTGGATGTCCCACAGCACATGAACATTTAATTTTCCTGATGACAAAAATAGTACATGTTCACCATATAAAATTTAGCAAATACAGAAAAGCAAACAGAATAAATACACTATGCTACAGGCTTCTATTAATATTATGTTCATTTTCCTCTCTTGCTTTTCTGTATTTCACTGATTGTATTATCCTTATGGGCATAGCCTATGTTCTTTTTATTCTTTAGTATCCAGATCAGGATACTTCATCCCTTTTGGGTTTTGAAATTTATTTCACTCCTAAACTGGCTTCCCAATGTTTCGATCATTCTTACCTCATCAAGGTCTCCTACTCAGAAGGCCAAGCACATGTTTCTGCCTGTCTTGAGAATCCTCCCTTGAAGTATGTATCACATCAAGCAGCCAGTGGCTACACTGGCTGTATCTCTACGTCTCTATAAGAAAACCAAGAGCATCGTCTAACTTCATGCATGTATCTTATAATTCTATTCCCGGAATCTTCAGAGTAAGCAAAGGGAAGGACTTGGTAGAGGTTGTTCTTTTTTTTTTTTTTTTTTTTTTTAAAGATTTTATTTATTTGACAGAGAGAAACACAGCCAGAGAGGGAACACAAGCAAAGGGAGTGAGGGAGGGAGAAGCAGGCTTCCTGCTGAGCAGGGAGCCCGATGTGGGACTCGATCCTGGATCTCCGGGATCATGTCCTGAGCCGAAGGCAGTTGCTTAACCAACTGAGCCACCCAGGCGTCCCAGAGGTTGTTCTTTAAGGGAAAAACAAACAAACAGCCAAATCCAAGATCCTGGGGAATTTTGTGGTTGATTCTAAAAGTCAGCAAGTTTGTGGTGCCACTCATAAATAGGAAGAAATCAAAAAGTCAGGCAAAAAATATGAAAACTTCAAATAGAATCAAAAGCACTGTAAGCATGTAGTTTTACCGCAGAACCACTGCACAGCCTGGAATCATAAAGAGAAGCACTGGGGAGCTGATTAACTAGGACCCTGGTGACAGCAAGCTAGAAAATACGTTTTCCCTTCAAATACAGAGCACCTGAAGGCCCTGCAAGATACAATGTGATGCCACATACCTCAGGGACACCAGTTCAAATCCAACCAGGGTCATTTGTCAGAGCAGAAGTCATCTGTGCCTACCAGCATTTGATTAGCCCATGTGAAATGTTTCAAAGTTCTGAACATCATTCTTAGGTTCATCATCCTACATTTTCAAACATACTACTCAATTTGCTCTCACCTGCTACCTGCAACCATAAACCACGTCCACCCAACACAAGAGAACACTGTAGCATACAATAGGTATCAGAGAAGCTCGATTTGTAATAATTATCACAGAAACGGCAACAAAAACACCTGGTATTTAGATAGCACGTTACATTTCACAAAGCACTTTTATGATAACTATTCATCTCTTTTATCAACCTTATGAAATTAACTAATTTATAAGGTATCACCACTTTTGTTTTACAGAGGTAGAAGACTGAAGTTCTGATTTGCTAAATAACTTGCACCTTGATTTATCACTGGAACTCAATCCTAACCATCCACAGAAGTGAACAAGGACTCTAAGCCGCTCTTTCGGATTACAGGTCTACCATCGTCTCTCCAACAGCATGTGGTCTCATTTTAAGAGTCTCTGCAACAATTAAATTCTTTTGAAAAAAGTAATTTCATCAGTGAACAATTTAGAGAATTAATGGTGGTCCAGATGTGTTTTTTCCTGGTGTAGAAATATATTATTTCATAGTAAAGCAATTATGTGGTACTTTTAGAATAATCAGTTGAGCATGCTAAGATTATTCACAGTGGAAGACTATTTGTTCCTCAAGTTATTAATAAACTAATAATTTAATAGCAGCCAGAAATTACTGATTGCCTGACATGTGACAATCTTTCTTCTTAAAACTCATACCAACTTAACAAAATGAGCATTATCCCCTATTTTTCAAATAGAAACTCAGGGATAAAAAGATTAATAAATGAGAACAAACCCAGAGAAAGAGTGGAACCAGTGGGATACAATTCCTATCAATCTGGCCTCAAAGTATGCACTCAATCATTACAATTTTGCCAAGAAGGTAAGAAGCAGATATCGAAAACCAGATATTGAAAACCCCCATGATGTTTTTAGGGTTCATTTGATCTAGAAAAATTGCACAATATTGTTTTCTCAAGTACTATATTATTGTCCCAGGAAAATTATCAAAGGGTATATATTTTACAAACAGTTACTATGATATACTAACACAGAAAAAACTCAAGCATGATACCCATTTAACAGCAAACATTCAGTGAGTTAGTATTGACTGCAAAATACTCTAAACTCTGGTCTTAGCCGTACAAGGAATCCAGCATTTAAAAAAAGAAGAAGAAGAATAGACATACCCACGGTCTTGGAAAGCCCTCGGTGGAATCATTGCAACTTACAACAAACTGCAAATGAAATGCAAGTAGTGAGAGCCATGCTTCTGACTTCAGTGGGTGCTGGAATCACCTGGAGAACTTGTTAACAAATAGATTCTTGGACCCACCCATGGAGTTTCTGATTCAGAAGGTCTGGGAGCAGAGAGAGAATTTGCATTTCTAACAAACCTCCAGGTGATGCTGATACTGCTGGTCTAGAAACCACACTCTGAGGATAGCTGTGATTTAGGTCCAACAGAATTCTGAGAGCACATAGGAAGATGTAATAAGCCTTACAAAGCAGGAAAAAAAAAATCATGGAATGCTTAGCCTTTACTTTTGTTCTTAAGATTTATTTATTTATTTGGGAGAAGACAGCACCCTCTTGGGGGGGAGGGGCAGAAGGAAAAGGGGAGAGGGTCTCAAGCAAAGTACACAGAGCACAGACTCAGGGCTCCATTTCATGACCTTGGGATCATGACCCTGAGATCACAACCTGAGCCCAAACCAAGAGTCAGGTTCTTACCCGACTGAGCCACCCAGGCACCTACAGAGCTTAGCCTTTGAAATGAGTTTGACAAAGGAGGAGAATTTCAGATATTGAAGGATAATGTGCTCTGTCTCAAAAAGAGGCATAATCCTTCAAACTCATCCTTCTCTCATCTTAGTGATTTGGTGACCTCACTCTACTCTTGCAGAATGGAATGAAAATTATGAATCCATCTCTCTTTGCCCAACAACTCAATACACATTGATATTTTCTTGGCTTCATCTGGGGTCCTGCCATTTCAGAAAGGAATGAAAGAATAATTTTAACACATTTTAAGCTTTATTAAATTCCTTCTTTGTTCCTTTTCAAATGATTTTACTTTCCCCTGAAATCTTCTTCTAACCTGACTGTCACATCCTAGGGATGATCAAGAATGTGAATGAGATGTTGGTCAAGTTTTCCTTTGTAGTTTTGTTTGATTGATTGTAATGGCTGAAATAAGTCACAACTTCCTGAGTAAGTATCCTTCCTGTTCTTATCCCAAAAGGCAAAAGAATAAATGGAAACAATTCTAAAAGCATTTTAACTATAAGCTGGAGTTGGAGAATAATCAAAGGGATAATGTACTGACCCATGAGAATGGTTTTATTCCCTACTCCTCAATCATTTTCCTGCATGGCCCTAGAGAAATCATTTAAACTCTCACTGCTTTAATTTTTACATTTGTAAAATGGAGATAATATTTGCCATGAGGTTTAGTTAATGCCTGAAAATGCTTTTGAGATTCCCTGGAAAAGGAGAGAATAAAATACGATTACCCTACATTGATCTTTGAAACTCAAACTATGAAACAAGAAGAATCTACACTCCTGCAGCAACTGACCAGTTAAGAAGGAATTTTTCTACAACTAAGCTGCTCACTGTCATGACAAATGTATATTGGACTCCAATATTGTCAAGTGCTTTACAATCATTCTTTCTAATGGTTTTTATTCCATTGTTCTTACAGATGGAACAACTAAAGCAAAGATAATTCAAATGCTATCTGTCAGTCCAAGAGTGAGAAAACCTTTTCCATAAGGGCCAAGTAGCAAATATTGTAGACTGCAGGCCACATATGAGCATGCAATCACATATGATCATGATTATGAGTCATGATGAAAACTGGGACAAATAATCATTGCTAATCATTATCATTTTCAAATTTCCCCTTAAAAGCATCAGTGTTCCTACCCTCTTTCATTTGAGTTTATTATTTAGTCAAATCAGATCAGTAATACAGAATTAGGGAAAAATCTACCTAAATATTTGGATTTTTAGTTAGAAAATGGGCCGTCTTTTCAAATCATACTGTTGCTTTCAAGTTCTGTTTTCCTAAAAATAGTTTATTAAATCAAGCTAGTTGATTTTAGGACCCCAAACACAGACCATTCTGTTTCATTCACATTTTCTATTTTGTTTTGCCTGCTGCTTCATTACTTGTGGCTTCCTCATGAGCCTTTAGAGAAAATAATGTTATTCCTTCGATCGTGCAAATTGAAAATGCATTTTTAAAGAGCTGTGCTCCAGCCATTTTGATTATCGTACATTCCATTCTCCTCTTCATTTATTTAAAAAAGAAAGAGACTATCTATAAGTCCCCATGTCTCCACTGGCAGTTGTAGAAGCCTGTTTTATTCTTATTAACACATTTACGCACATTTTGTTTTCTTATTGCAATGGCAGTTTACTTTTCTGTTTATGTCTCCTTTAAGAAGTTTTGTCTAAAGTCTTTATATAAAGATTCTTAGTAAGGTCTCCTTTTAAAACTATATGAAGTAGAAACAATGAGTTTTACAACATAAGTTACCAGCAGTTACAAAATGGAAAGTAGTTTAAAGATTTTTGCTTCCTTGTGATTATAATTAAAATGTTTAATATTAGGAGCTTCTCCTTTAACTGAGATGAACATAAAATTCCTTATAAATCCATGTAAAGTCAATCAAACATTTCTTATTATAGGTTATTATATTTTCTTCTTATAGGTTAAGAAAGCAATTATATTTAGTCTTATGTGATAGAAAATGAGAAAGGCACTTATATTTTATCTATGACTACAATCTCACAACTTAATATTTAAAGCCATTATTTTCTGGTTTTTCTTTCCCTGTGGTATGCGCTTCTGAAATAAGCCTATCAGTCTTGACACGTGGAAGTCGCACTATCCTGTTTTCCTCAGATTCACGCCATAACTAGAAATCAATCAATTGTAGAAATGTCTTCACAGAACTATGATTTAGCATTATGTCCTCAGCTTTTATTGAGGGCTGATACAATAAAGGGCTCTACGAAAAAAATTCTCTGTAGTTTTGATAAAACTGCTACTAAAGATACCACCCATTACATTGTTCACCATCCCAACACATACACTCCTATTTTATGTTTTCTCAAGGTTCCAAGCAAGGAAAAAATGTTTCCTCTTCATTCTGTTTGCTCTCTTATAGTTTAAAAACAGTTTTAAACTAATAAATTCAGCATTAAGTCATAGGATACAAAATAAATGTAGTTGATTAGTTGTATTTCTCTATACTAACAATAAAAAATCTGGGAAAAAATCCCTAGGGAAATACAATTCAAAACCACAATGACATATCATCTCACACCTGTTATGACTTCCATTACCCCCAAAAAGCAGAAAATAGCAAGTACTGGTAAGGATGGGGAGAGATGGAGACATGTGCACTGTTGGTGAGAATGCAGGCACTCTAAAAAACAATATGGATATTCCACCAAAATTTAACAATAGAACTACCACATTATCTAGCAGTCCCACTTCTGGATAGATAGCTAAAAGAATTGAAAATAGGACTTTGAAAAGATATTTGCACTCCCATGTTCAGTGAGGTATTATTCACAATAGCCAAAATGTAAATAACCTATATATCTATCAATGGATGAGTGGGTGATAAAAATGTGGTGTACACATACGATGGAATATTATCAAGCCATAAAAAAGAAGGAAACTGCGTCATATGCTTAACATGAAGAGCCTTCAGGACTTTATGCTAAGTGAAATAAATCAAAGAAGGACAAATACTGCATTATTCCACTTATACAAGTTATCTGTAAGAGTCAAACTCATAGAAGCAGAGTAAGTGATGGTCACCAGAGGTTAAAGGGAGGAGAAACAAGGTATTGTTAAGTAGGTATCGATTTTTAGTCATGCAAGATGGAAAATTTCTATACGCTAGCTATACAACACTGTTCTCATATCTCATAACAATACTGTATCAGACATTTAAAATTTGACAGGGGATATCTCATGCATTTTTGGGTTTTTTTAACCACAATAAAAAAAGTAAACTACAAAACTTCTAGAGGAAAACATTAAGAGAAAATCTTTGTGACCAAGAATTAAGAAAATATTTCTTAGATATAATACCAAAAGTATGATTCATAAAACAAAAAACTGATTATGAATTCCATCAAAATCATGTACTTCTACTCTTTAAAAGACATTGTTAAGGGGATTAGTAGACAAGCTGCCAACTGGGAGAAAATATTTGAAAATCTAGTAAAAGACTTGTATCTTGAATATATAAGGAATTCTGAAAACAGAAAAATGAAGAAATGGTTTGAACAAAATATACAGGTTTAAATGGATCATGCACCATATATATGTGTATATATACACACACATATACACACACACATATATCTGTGTGTATGTGGATATATGTATACACACACATGCAAAATAAGCACATAAATAAATACTCCAAGGCCATGAAACACCACTATATACTTATTAGAATTTCTTAAATTAAAAATCCCCACTCCATGAAGTAATGATGAGGCTGTATAGTAACTAGAGAAGGAACTAGAACTCTCATATGCTGCTGGTGAGGATGTAAAATGTCACAAACACTTTTGGAAACAATTAGGTATTTTCCTAAATAGTTAAATATATACACACACTATATGACTTAGCTATTCCAGGCCTTGTATTCACCTAAGGGAAACGAAAAAAAAAAATGTTCGTATAAAGACATGTATCTCATTCAGAGAAGATTTATTAAGTCAAAACTCAAAACACCCCAATGTCCATCAATAGGTCAATGGATAAACAAAACTGGGTATATTCATAGAATATGAATGGAATACTACTCAGAAATAAAAAGGAATATAATCCTGGATGAATCTTGATAAAATTATGGTGAGTGAAAGAAGTCAGAAAAAAAGACTATATACTGTATAATTCTATTTATATAAAAGTCTATGAAATGCCAGCTAATCTAGGAAGTAGAGCAGTGGTTGCCTGCGAATGGGGGTGGTAGGAAATGGGGTAAAGACTAGAAGAAGTACTTATAAGGGGAGACACAGAGGAACCCTTTGTCAAAGGGTTATTGGAGGTGGTAGTTCTGTTCATTATCCACATTCTAGAAGAATTTGCAGATGTATACATATGTCAAAACTCAACAAATCTCACACTTCAAATAGGTTTAGTGTGTTGTTTACCAATTACACATCAGTAAAGGTATTAAAAATGTTCCTCGTGCAGCTCTGAAGTGATCTGAGTTGCACTTTGAAAGGATGACTATGAAGTAATATTCTCTAAGATAAAAGAAAGGCTGAGATTAGGACTTCTACAAGGAGATAATCTGCAATAGTCCTACAAAAGTTAATAAGAAACTGGGTTGATAAATTGAGTGGGAACGAAGAACAAATGATTCAGTACTGTTGGCACACCTATGCGGTATTCCCTACTCCAAAAACAAAAGCTGAAAACTATTTGGCCTCCAAAAGTCCACTGTACTCTTATGAAGCATTACTATTTTTCTCCTTCAAGTTCAGTCTCAAGTTTAAGATAATTCTGAGAGTCCAGAAAGGCAGAGGAATACTGCATAAACTTCATCATATTAATTGGATTCACTATCATGTATTCAAGCAACAAGTATCTTTCAATCACTCCTAAGTCTGTGCAAGGCTCTTGACTAGTCACCAAGACATAGAGAGCTCCACACACAGGTGCTGGCAGACTGGAATTGCCAATATATTTAGCAAGATGAACAACAATTCAATGATAGCTTTTTAGAGCCATAAATGACCTACTGGCCTAGTGTTAATGACCAAGGTTTCCAGGTTTGGCTTCTAAGTTGTGTCCTATATAATTATACATATAATTTTTAGGGTATCATGCATGTACCAATTACTGTGTTGACAGGTATAGTCCAAAAGTCCAATATCTATCTTAAGGGAAAGCTTTGTGCCCTACATCAACCTTTGTTTTTCATAGTCAGTCTGGCCTCGGGACAAATAAAATTACATATAAATGCACCCTGACTTCTATTTCCCCCAGTAGGTTCTAAATAATTTGACTGTAACTCTTTGGGGATGACATTCATGAAAAACCCTATAATCTTCGTTATTGTGTTTCTCAGCTGCAGGTACTTCCAAAGCTGTGATTTATCTAAATTGTATTTTTGTGAAAGGGTTATAAAGGGGATAATATGAAAACTCTATTGGGATATTGTTAGTAAATTTATAAAATTACTTTCTGTATCCAGTTAGAGCAAGTAATTTTATCACTTGTTGCTTTTAGGACAGGCTTATGTATCATTGAAGACCAAGGGAAAAAAAGTTAAGAACCCAAACTAAAGATTCTTTGTCTCAAATCATGTCTGTTAGGACAAGTTCATCATTTATGAAGCTCAAGGATAGTTTTTAGATGAGTGAATCATCTGAGCCTAAAGCTACAAAACTGCACGCAGATTATTTCCGGAACGCTTCCTCTTGCTCACCTTACACTGTTCCTTCAGAACTAAGAGAAAATACAGTCCTACTCTATTCACAACGCCACAGCGCCAAAGAATTCTGGAATCTCACCTGACTCCTTGATGGTGTTAGTTTGAGCAGTCAGTGAGTACGAAACATTTTAGTTCCTCAGTTCTGTAACCTTTAGTCATATGTCTGGAATATTTCCATCTTAAACATTTGGTTAATTTCTACGGATCCAAGAGAAATGCAAAGGGTCTATGAGCCAGAAGTAGTTAGCATGGAGTCCAAAGTGAAAGCTATCTGGGACTAGTGGCCAGATAACAGTGCACTGCAAGGGAAAAAAGTTTTAGCACAGTTAGAACATCAAGCTGGGAAAATAGCAACGTGAGGGAGCAGAACTATCAAAACCAGATTAATTCATTGCCTACTTTCTAATTTATGTCAGGTTAGTGCATTTAGTTGCTGGGTCACAAAATTGAATAAGAAAAACAAGGAAAACTGATAACTTGTCCCAGCTCAGCTGAGACTAAGGAGACAAAGAACTAAATGCAATGTGGTATCCTCGGTTGGATTCCAGAACAGAAGGAAATTCATGGGAGAACTGGTGAAATCTGAATGAAGTTTGAAGTTTAGTTCACAGTAATGCATCAATGTTGGTTTCTCAGATCTGACAAATACATCATAGTAATGGAAGATGATACCATTAGGAAAACTAAAATGGGTGGGAGTTTGGGAGCTTTATAGGGATTCTCTGTGTTGTCTGCAACTTTTCTGTAAATCCAACATTATTTCAAAATAAAAAATTTAAAAATGAGTAAGACAAGATTCTTATCCTACAGTAGAGCATAATTGGAAAGATATTATAGTAAAGAAACCAACTCCATTCTAACACTAAATGATTTAACAACAACAAAAAGATTCATGAGGCTCAATGGTACATAGGACCGGCAGAGCTCCTCTTCCAGGCTAGAGTTTAATGAGAGTACCTGAGATCAAGTCTGAAGGCCTGGCAGGAAAAGGAAAGGGTGGCCAGAATTCCAGGTAGGAGGAAAGGCATGAGGTGTACCAGAGAATTTGGAAGGGCAAAGGGTAAAACTAGAGGTGGGATCAGATCCGACCACGCAAGGCTCCCGTGCCTGGCTAAGGACCTGGAATTCAACCTGGGGATGATAGTGAGTAACATCATCAGATCTGCAAGAGCATGCACATATATTTTTGGAGGCAGAGCTGAAAGTAGGGAGACAAAATAGGAGCCTTTTGCAATGCCATGAATGAGGCAGAAACAGTAGGTAGGGGGAAAGGGGCATAAATTTGAGAATTACATAGGAAGTAAAACAAGTAGTATTTAGTGAACCTGACCTGAGGCCATTGAGCGCGAGGGAAATAAACTTAGCAGACAAAAAAAAAAAAAAAAAAAAAAAAAAAAAAAAAAAAAAAAAAAAAAAAAAAAAAAAAAAAAAAAAAAAAAAAAAAAAAAAAAAAAAAAAAAAAAAACTTCAGATTATCACTGTACTATGACATGATACAATAATTAATGTTTCAAACACAAATAGCTGATTCGTGAAAAACAGTTGAAACACCACTTATTTACTCTGCTATGGATAGGACACAAAAACTTGCAGTCAACAAGGCACCATAAACTCATGCTTTTAAAACCCATACACTTGAAAGAGAATAGTAATTGATGAAATACTAAAAAATAAACCAAAATCACATAACTAGCTTGAAAATAAGATCTCTGTGAACCAGAATGAAGACCTAAAACTTTTCTTAAAAAAAAATTCCAAAATACAATATTTATATTTTTAAAAAGGAAATAGGAACACAAGCTTAGAGAAAACAGTAAATCACAATATAGGAACCAAAATCACAATATGCATTTTTAAAAGTAATAAATGAAAGAAGAAAATAGTGCCATAAACTTAAGAATGCTGTTATAAGGGAATTTAAAGAATTTCCATAGTGCTTGGCATACAGTAAGCCCTCAGTGAGTTCATTATTATTGCCCCAAGCATCAGCAATGTAACTTATTACTCGTATTATTATCATCATTATTCAGCACTCTCAGATAGTGTTAAGATGATACAAGTTATATGGTAAACTATTTCCCCTTTTACTCCCTTCTATGAAGACCTACCTGCTCTTCCTTTGTTCTGATTTCCAAAGACCTCTGAATAGTTCCTTTCTTATTATTTAGTTTTACTTTCCAAAACACATTCTTTTTTCCCCTGAATTTCTTATTTTCCAAATAATGGAAACCTTTTGGATTACTCTGTTTCTGTAAACAGTGCCACCATTATTCCAGCCTTAAAACCTCAAACTAATCTTTTAATCTTCTATCTTCTTGTTCAATTCAATTAGCCATCATCCAAAAGAAGGAGGAGAATGAGGGGGGAGGGAGAGAGGAAGGGGAAGGGGTAGGAAGAGAACGGGGAGGTGGGGGAGGAAGGGGAGGAGAAGGAAGAAAAAAAGGAAGAAGAAGAAGAGGAAGAAGAGAGAAGAAGAGAGAAGAGAGAAGAGGAGAGAAGAAGAAGGAGAAGGAGAAGGAGGAGGAGGAGGAGGAGAAGGAGAAGGAGAAGGAGAAGGAGAAGGAGAAGGAGAAGGAGAAGGAGAAGGAGAAGGAGAAGAAGAAGAAGAAGAAGAAGAAGAAGAAGAAGAAGAAGAAGAAGAAGAAGAAGAAGAAGAAGAAGAAGAAACGCATCCTTTAATTCTCTCTCACCTCTGTCCATTTCTTTCGGTCATCATCACCAGCTTTAAGGTTTTAGAAGTTCATGGCTAGCTAGCAGTTATTACATCCCATCTGATTTGATTCCTCATGTCTCTGCATACTAAACTTTCCCCTTTGTACAACAATATGTAAATACTGTATTCAGTGAGTGGGACTCAATAGGGTACAAGTGGAAAGCAACATTATTCTTCTATATTCAAACATGCTCATGCATGAATTCTCTCCCTGCATCTTCCACAAGTCACAGGCATATCAGAGAATTTTCTAGGCCCTTTTGGTTACAAACAGTCTCAATCTGGTCCAAAACAATTTAAATATCATCCCCTCCCTTCTCCTACCTCCCCACCCCTGATAGAGTCTGTATCAGATGTAAGCCTGTAGTGGAGGGTGGAGACGTTTTTTTACTTCTCCTCTATCTCTCTGTCACTTTCTCCTCCACTTCTGGAGGTTCTAAGGGACGCCTCAAGAGCCAGGACCTGGGAAAAAAGGTAATGAGAGAAAAACAGAGTTGTGACTGGTGATTAGCTAAAGGCATTTCTCCCTCTGGATGTGATGAATGCACAAATACTGTCTCCTTTCCATTCATTTTTCATTTGGGGAGCACTTTTTTTTTTTTTTAAGAGAGAGAACATAACATGCAAGCAGAGAGAGACAAAGGGAACCTTAAGCAGGCTCCATGCCCAGCATGAAGCTCGACTCAGGGCTTGCTCTCACAACCCTGAAATCATGACCTGAATGTAAATCAAGAGCCTGACACTTAACTGACTGAACCACCCAGGCGCCCCTCATTTGGGGAGCACTTTTGTAGGTTTTCCAATGTCTCTGTTAGGACTGCTGACTGCAGTTATCAGGACATGATCCATAGCATTCCCTTGCTAAGGGATAGACTTACAGGTGCCCCTGTCCAGAGAAAATCCTTCTGATCTATTCACCCTCAAGCATTTAAAAGATGGAAGTGAGCTTTCATGACACTAAAAGCAATAGTTTCCCCAATCTGTTGCATGCTTTGCACAGTCCTGCAAGATCCAAAGTATGTATTCGACTGCTACTATTCTCAATTTCTGCTGAAATTTGGCAAGAAGAATTCCATTTTTTATAGTCTGTTAAAACTAATGTTTTCAACTCACAGTTTTATGAAAAGTCATCAAATGCTCATAAGGCCCATAGGCTATTTTCTTAGGCTAAGATTCTTAACCTAAAGCCCTCTCTAATCTTCCCTCACTGGTCATTCTAATCTATTCCCTACGACTGAGCCAATCCATACATCCTGTGCTGCCCTAGATCTAATCACTGTTTTCTGAATTCTGACCTTTTTACATCTCCAGCCTTTCCTCCACTCTCCACCCTCAGTCAAGACTCTTTTTCAATCTTTATTTTCAATGAAACTGTGAATTTCATTAATTCACACAGTAAAGGAAATAACTGAGGGGATAGTGGAGAGTTCACATAATCAATTGGAAAACTGATTATGTTTAATCAGACAACAACAAAAATAGACAACTCTATGTGGAAGAAAATTAAGAAAGGAAGAAATCTATTCCTTAAACTTATGAGTAAGGGAAATAACATTTTGGGGTGACGCCCAAATCCTCACTGCTAATTGTGGGATGAATTTGTGAGTTATACATGTTAGCTCTAAGGTGACCCACCTACTTGGTAGAATGCCTGGGAGTCGTGATCTGCCTGTCCCCCTTTAACACTAAAAGCATAGACTGGTATAAGTTAATAATAAAGATTGAGAAGGTGCTTGTTCCCTGCAAGTAATAAACAGGGTTAATCCAAGAAAGGAAGGAAGCGAGAGAGGAAGGGAGGAGGAAGAAAGGGAAGGAGGGAAGGAGGGATGGAGGGGAAGAAGGGAGGGAGGGAAGGAATCCAATTATTTCATAGGAATGATCTGTTGGGGAAACCCTCAACGTTATCAGTCATCATGACACCAAAGGGCCTTCCAGTATTCGGCAATCACTGCAAATGATCTCTCTCCCTGGCCTTTCCCTTTGCTTTATTTCCACAAGATTTAAAGTCCCAGGCAAGAACACACACCTAGCCATGGCAGACTCACATGTCCACAACTCAAAAACCACGGGACAAGGGAAAGTTACTTAGCATTAGGACTTAGTCAAATGTATTATGTTGGTGCACATACCATTGTTTTTATAAAATCCCAAGAGTATATATTTTAAAAATTTTGAAATTTTGAATTCAAGGGAGATATCCACAAAGCAACTGGGCACAGTCATATATGCAAAAATTCAATGTCTCACTTACACAAAAACAAAGAAAACTGCAATACCAAAGACATCAGTCACTTAAAAGGGAAAACAAAATATAGACCCTTATGAAGAAAACTATAGGGATACCTGAGTGATTCAGTCAGTTAAGCATCCAACTTTTGATTTTGGTTTAGGTCATGATCTCAGGGTCCTGGAATTGAGCCCTGTGTAGGGCTCCACATGCAGTGGGGAGTCAGCATGAGGGTTCTCTCTCTCTCTCTCTCTCTCTCTCTTTGCCCCCTCCACCTCATGCACACTATTTCTCTCCCTCTAGCTCTCTCTCAACTAAACTAAAAATCTTTATTTTTTTAATTTAAATTCAATTACCCAACATATAGTATATTAGTTTCAGATGTAGTGTTCAAAAACTAAACCTCAAAAAAAAACAACTATTAAGACTAATTCAGATGTGTAACAGAAGAACTGAATAAATAAAAACATTCATTATTTTTAGGTAGAGAGACTGAGTATTTTAAGGTAGCTCTTTTTTACTTTACCTATAATCCAGGATGAATCTGGATTAATATTTTTAACTATACTCCTCCTTACTGAACAATAGGAATCTAGTATTAAATTGAGTGTTAAATTTAGTTAATTTGATTGAACTTATTTATCTTTTAGGTAAGGCAGGAGTAAGGTGTGTGTGCGTGGTTCTGTAAATCATATGAAATTAGCCTACAGATAGAGAATTTACAGATACTTAGACTGGCATACTTGATATTAAACATGAGTAACTAAACAAAAGAAGTATCTAAGTTCATGGTAGAGTCATAGCATCCACCTTTCTACTCAAAGAAGTTTTGATATTTCAAATCTGAAATCCCGCTAAGGAAATCATGTTAACTTTTAACTTATCTTCCAACCTGTCAACCATTAAATATAGTCACTTATTCTTGAACAGATTCCATTGAATCTTCCATCTCATTCAGAGACTAGAAGATTAGATAATTTTTAGTTTTTTTGTGTGTTCTTTTGTCCTGCTATTAGGGGTCTAAGCAGATGAGAAGACAGGATCTAAGATCATTAAATTCCATGTTAAAGATTCTCCCATCTAATTATCAGCTTATATTCTAGACACAATGCCATTAGTCATGGAGATCTGATAAAGGTTGGGAATTAGAGCAAAAATAAATAAAGCTGAGAACAATTAGGGAACTATCTGGTCCATACAAAGTATTCTGTTCAGTGGATGTCTAGAACAAGATTTGTTTTTTACTCCCCTGGTCCTAACAGCTTCCCTTTACCAACTCCTATGACTGAAGAATATCAGAAAGCCAAAAGTTCTGTGTAAAAATATGAAACCCTGAAGTGCTGCCTGGTGTCAATGTTCCTGCTCTCAAGTACTTTTGCTGTACCTCCAAATCCTCACCCACTGTCCGCTGGTCTAGAGCCACTGGGGAAGGCTAAACTTGTTCCACCCCAGTCTGCCCCAGTCCTTATGTGCTCTGAAGAAGAACATGTCAGTGTGTTCTCACTAGTCATTTTTTATCTTAAAGAAATGAGGTGTGGATTTGTTTACAGAAAAAAAGATGAAAGAGACAAATAAATAAAATGGGAATGTTATTCAACTAAACATCTCCCCCTCAGATACAGATAGTCTCAAGTGGATCCACCGGTTACTTAAACCCTTCCTGGTAATCCCTCCTGACTGAAAAGATATTTCCTACATTAACTAAGAATGTTTAAGCACTTTGGTTTAGACAGAGAATATAAGGTAAAAAGCTACCAGAGCCAAATCCCTTTCCAGTATTTCATAGTAGTCCCTCATATAGAAAGGATGTTCTCCCACCAACCCACCCATTCAGAAAGACAAGGCATTCATTCACTCATCCAACAAATATTTACTGAGAAATTACTAGTACCAAACACTGGGAACTCAGGAGTGATAAAAAAAAAAAAAAAAGTAGAAGTAGAAGTAGAAGAACAAGAAGAAGAAGAAGAAGAAGATTCATGGCCACGGACTTTTATATTCCAGTGGGGAGAAATAGACAATAAACAAAATAAATAATAAATAATAAGCCACTCTTTGGCTTGACATCGGCCTATTTCAACCACTTTGTTCCTTGAGGCCACAAAGATTATGGTGTCTACGGACTTCTGGCTGGTTGGGATCTTGTCTCTAGACATTTTCTTTGCTACTTTTCCTTCTTGCTGGTTATCTCTGCTCTAAGGATTTTTCTTTGCTACTACATCCAATTCCAGAAATGCCTGCAATTTAATGAGTTTCTGCTAAAAACAGTGATACCTCAGCAAGTCCCATTAAATACACAGAAATGCAGTGACTGGAAAAGAACCACTGGTTATCACATTTCAAGGAGAAACAAGCTCGGATTATACATTATTTATGAAATGTTTATGATGTCATCCAACACTAACCTAAACACTGACTGACAAAAACAGAATAAACACAGCAGCTCTTCCCACCACCACTTTACTGTTCAAGTACTCTGTTTATTCTTTCTTAAAATTTTTATTTATTTATTTGAGAGAGAGAGAGAGGAGAGGCCGAGGGAGAAGCAGACTCCCCACTGAGCAGGGAGACCGACGTGGGACTCAATCCTGGGACTCCAGGATCATGAACTGAACTAAAGGCCATCGCTCAACCAACTGCGCCAGCCAGGAGTCCCTGTCCAGGTCTTTTAATTGAGAGTCCAGGTTTTCAGTTTTCACTTTTTAACCTTTTATTATACTGATTGACCTAGTAATATGTTAATCAATCTTCATGCCAGATCTCATTACATAGCCAGCTAAATACAATAAATCATACATTCAAGATGTAAAAAGGCAATACCTATTTTTAAAACATCTTTGTTAGGAAGGAAAGTTATAAAACTATATTGGGCTCTGCAAATAAATTTGGTAGGAGTGAATGCTCTAAGCTCTGAACTCCAAAGCTGAATTTCTAATTTGGCTTTTTTTGAAGTGATAGAGTTCCTGTCTATTTTTAACACGTCTGGTGTGAAGATAAGTCTTTGCAGATTTAGAGATAAGTGAACATCGCTTTGGAAGTATTTGCACTTTATCTTTCTTATAAGTGTCTTTTAAGAACAATAAAGAGACTTATTTCTATCAGGTAATAGTGAAAATATTATGAAGGCCCTTACTACTTTGATATTTCATGAAAGCCATGGTGTATTTATGGCAGCTGAAGCCCCCAAAAAAGAGGAACTGGACAATGACTACTGAGTTGAGCAACAGATAGTAGGGCAAGGAGGGAAGCAAAACATATCCTCCATTTAGCTTTTCCTAATAGACAACATATATAGGAAAATCAAAATAACCATATATGTAAGAGAATGTCTATTTAAAAGATTCATTGATTGTGGTAGTTTTATAGTTCTAGTATGAAGGGCAACCATTTTTCAGATTATA
Organism: Spilogale gracilis; assembly: GCA_004023965.1. Taxonomy (NCBI): domain Eukaryota; kingdom Metazoa; phylum Chordata; class Mammalia; order Carnivora; family Mephitidae; genus Spilogale; species Spilogale gracilis. Next base: position 27,215 of record PITA01006076.1, on the reverse strand, counting down.
ATTCTGTACTAAGAACTCTGCTTTACTGAAAATACAAGCTTGTTGTAAAATGTTAACTGTAAATTTATCCTGACTATAAAATCAAGCATGTTATTGATTTATGATAGAGAAGCTACCAATGACCACTAAACTATTTAGGAGTTGGAAATGGGAGAGTCAATGTCATTCTAAAGGATGTTTGGAGATGCCTGGGTGGCTTGGTCAGTTAAGCATCTGCCTTTGGCTCAGGTCATGATTGCGGGGTCCTAGGATTGAGCCCCAGTTTGGGTTCCCTGCTCAGCGAGGAGTCTGATTCTCTCTCTGCCCTTCCCCCCTGCATGTGATCTCTCTTTCTATCTCTCTCTCAAAGAAATAAATAAAATCTTAAAAAAAGGAATTAATTTGTTCAAAATTATCTCTTTCTTCTGGGACACAAACTTTCAAAACGCAGTAAGAGTTGGTGTAACTCAGCACTACCCACCCTACTGCCCATAACTATGAGTTACAGGTCCACAACAGCATAGAAGAGGAACTGAGACACTGTGTTTCTAAGCTTCTATAGTTATCTGGGAGAGTAATTTTATATCTGTGTAATCTAATAAAAACTGTAGACTTGTATTATTTATTTTGTACATTTCATTTTTCTGTTAATTTATTTTACAAAACTATCTCTCTGAAGCATATAGAAATTAAAAATAAAGAAAATAAAGAAAAAGGACAAGTTCAAAGTTCAAAAACAAAAGTTCAAAACAAAAAAAAAATCAAACAGAAAAACACCAAAGAAACAAAAAGAGCAGCTGTGAGGAAATGGGAGTTTTGGCTTTGTTTCCTTTAATTTGTAAAGGAAAGTATGGTTTTTAACACAGGAGAAGGCTTATTTCCTCTACCACTACCTGCAATGGCTAGTATCTTTCTTTTATATATATATATGTATATATATACATATATATATATAATTTTTTTTTGACAGAGAGAGAGAAAGAGCACAAGCAGGTTAAGCTATAGGCAGAGGGAGAAGCAGGCTCCCCACTGAGCAGGGAGCCAGATGAGGGACTAGATCCCAGGAACCTGGGATCATGACCTGAGCCGAAGGTAGATGCTCAATGGATGCAGCCACCCAGGTGCCCCTGTAAAGGAAATTTTTTGACAAAAATTCTATCACAGAGATTAAGACAACTTCTTAGAGGGCTTTTTAAAAATTTCCTTCTTCCTCTCCAGTCCCCAGTTTCCTTTAGAGTATAGGTAACTCGCTCTGGCATTGATTTGACTGGGTCAAATATATTGCTTCCATTGGCTTCAGTAAAGCAGATTTTTTTTTCATTTTCTATCATTTGTTAATAATCTCCAACAACTTCCTTTTAATTTTTTCACATAGGCACATATTTCTAATAGAAGTTTCAGACTTAACAAGAGCCAATTTCATATCCTTGGTATTACAGTAGGTAATTGGTTGCTTATCTCCCTTTTTCACTCCTGCCATAGATGTATCCATACTCAGTGAGTGTCAGTTGCAAAATACGGCTGCTCTTTGTCAAGGTTTCTTTTCATAGGCTCTCCATGGTTTAGTACTGGAACTAATGGTAAAATCCTCACAGTCAAGGGACGATCCTCCCACCACTATCACATCAGCTTCACGACAGAGGCAAACAGTCTTACATGTTTTCCGCACCTCTTCATCTTGTGTATTGCCACAGCTGTGTGGATGTGGTAAGTATATTCAGGGAGCAAAGGAAAAGAACAAGTAGAGAAGGCTAAATATTCTCCACCCCATGAAATAATCAGGTTCTTTACCTAATGAGCAAATTCCTATCACAGAAAAGAAAAACAGGAGTTAAGCATCTGAAGAACAACTAAGAAAAACACCCTATAACAGCAGATCCAAATATATGAAAACTTAGGGGAAAAAGCCTACCTATAATGTTTCCCCACTTTGTTTAAAACATGCTCTAAGTTGGCTTTACTCTTTTTCTTTCTGTTTTATATCCCATTTTTGTTTTTTTATTTTTATGTGTTTTTCAAGTTTTTGTTTTAATTTGTTAACAGTGTAATATTAGTTTCAGGTGTGCAATGCAGTGATTCAAAAATTCCATACATCACCTGGTGCTCATCACAGAAAGTGCACTCCTTAATCCCCATCACCTCCCCCATCTCCCTTCTGGGAACTATCAGTTTGTTTTCTATAATTCTTGATTTATCTCTCCCTCTCTTTTTTTCCCCTTTGCTTGTTTGTTTTGTTTTTTAAATGGTTGACTTTACTTGATCAGAGAAAGAATTACAGGGGCTTTCAAAAGGCAATCCTTTAGTATTGGCAACAAGGAAGACTAAACTCCCGATACACAACATTGATGAATTTTAGAAACATGCAAGTGAAGGAAACCAGACACAAAAGAGTATGAATTCATTTATATGATAGTGGTGGGAGTATCATCCCTTGACTGTAAGGATATTTCCATTAGTTCCAATGCTAAACCACAGAAAGCCTATGAAAAGAAAGCTTGACAAAGAGCAGCCATCGATCTAAGATCTAAAGGCGATTTCTGTAGTGAAGTACATCACCATAAATAATACATCCTGAATGTGAGGGACAGAAGTAGCTGTTGACTTAGAACAGAACTTTCTGGAATCATGGTAATATTCAATACCTTGATAGGAGTTTGGATCGCACATGGGTATGCATTTGTCAACCCTCATCAAATGTTATGCTTGAGATGTAAGCATTTCCTTGTATATAAAATGTACTTTAAAAATAGAAATATAGGGGCGCATGAGTGGCTCAGTCTTTGGACGTCTGCCTTTGGCTCGAGTCATGATCCTGGAGTTCTAGAATCGAGCCCCACACTGCTTGGCAGGAAGCCTTCTTCTGGAAGCCTCCCTCACTCCCCCTTGTGTTCCCTCTCTAGCTGTGTTTCTCTCTGTCAAATAAATAAAATCTTTCTTAAAAAAATTTTTAAATAGAAATATAACAAGAATCCATTAATTATATGCATGGTAAAAGCATCTAGAATTATGTGTACAAATATCTATAACACCCTTTGAAATTTCATTCAAAAACAAAATAGACTGATGGGTCGATAGAGACAGGGACAGATGGACAGATTAAATGTGATTAAGCAAATATAGCAAAATATTAATTGTAGACTCAAATGAGGACTATGGCTGTTCACCATACAATCTTTTCAACCCTTCTGCATGTTCAAACTTTTTCATATTACAAGGTTTGTTGGGAGAAAAACAATTTTTTCCTCTCTGAGCCCAAATGTATCTCCCCAAAACTCTGTCAGATCCTCTGAAATGGCCCCCATTAAGTACTACAAGACTTGATAGATCATTTCCAGTATCTTGAAATGAAATTTCAGACATGATGTAAAAGAAAAAGTACTGAGAAGAAGAAGCCCCACAATTAAACAACTATTCATATACCTGGAACTAACAATATCTCATTTAATTCTGAGAGAACGTCTTAAATTAGGTATTGTTTCAGATGCCAAGATCATGTTTTTGTGACAATAGCCACTTAAGTTCCATATTCAGTTAAAAGAAAATGAAATTAGTGTATCACAAACACTCTAGATTTTATTAATGTCTTGATGGCTTTGGGGGCAATGGGGACAAAACAAAAATTAAAAAGCTCCCAAATAAACATTCTAAAGAACCATTTTAAAAAGAGATAAACACCTTCCCTGTCTTTCCATTATAATGCAATCCCTTCTCTTCGATAGGGAACATCTTAGGAGACCCTTGTCTGTCTTCTGGTTGAGCCTCAGCAATACACAACATTTAAGCTAACATCTCGGTGCTTGACAATCCTAGTCAAGCCAAGTGTAAGATCTTTAAGATATGAGAATTGCAATTGTACAGTGTCTTTCCTCTGTCCCTAACTTAGACCCTGGTGAACCACAATGGCTCCAAGCAAAGGAGCAAAAGAAATGGAAGGAGTGATGTTCTGTGAAAAAAACAATTCGGTTTGGGAGATAAAATGTCACATTCTTGGCTTAAGCTACTAAAATCGGGGTAGAAGACAGGTTCTGAAGTTCATAGTTCTCCAAGCTGGGTCTCTAGAAGGGTTCACCCCCTTCCACCATAAGCCTATAAAGACATTTCACACAGATATTTACAGAGAAATCACACTTTAGAGAGCTTATGAACTTGCCCAGAGCCACACTGCTAGCGTAGGGAACCAAAGGTCAAACACTGAATGGTTTTCTTCTGCACCGAGTCAGGAGCTATACAGTGTGAACTGGTTTACCAGAGTAGTTTCTAGATATGATGCTGGAAACTGAGCACTGAGGACAAGAGCAGCCTTCCCCTGAAAAGAAAACAACACTGGAACATAAAACCCTCCCTGGAGATGGCAGGACCAGATGGACTATCGGAAGACCCGGGAGCACAATGAGAGAGAAAATATCAGAAAAGGCGCCAAGACCATAAAGAGGAAAAGAGGAAGGCATCAAAAATCAATGTCAGCCATTTCCCGGTTACACATTATTCTAACTAGTCATTTCCACAACACAGATGGGGACACCATATACTACAGTTTGTCCAGGATGGTCCTGGGTTTGTTCCTTTTGTCCTATGGATTATAAATTTTACGGACACCTTCTTTAGAAAGCAGAGATTTATACTGAGAAATGATTCATTAGAAAAAAAATGTGTCTTATGAGAAGGGGTCTTTTTTAAGTTGAATGTGATTATAATTAAATTGTAGCCAAAAGTATTTTGTGTAGCTACCTTTTTAGTAACCCCACTGTTGACTCATGGGTTTATTACCTCTTTAAGAGTCAATTGAATTCAGATGACGTTTTATGGAGAAGCTTTGAGCTCACAGACATTCTGTTATTCTTCTTTCCAAAAGTGGTCTCTCTGGTCTAGGCATATTGCCCAGATTCCCGGGAAATTTTTCCCCATCTATCATACTTACATTATTATATAAATGTCTATTTCATGTGCAATATGAATTTTCATTTATGCTTTCACATATGATATGAAATATGTTTAAAGAATGGGAAATCATCATCTCTGGTTCTTAAGTTTTATTCCCCAATTTACTTTATAGTTACATCTTATTTCATATATGTGGTGAAATAAATAGTCATGATGTGTTAAAGATGAAATGGACTGAAGGAAATCTCATTTAACTCCCTGCAAAAGCTAGATAACATTTCTAAGTTTGTTGAGCTATTACATAGTGACAGTTTATTACAAGCCATTTATACGTTGTCCAATTGCTACAAAGGTGTGTGTTATCTGCATCATGCAAAAGGATTCCTCTGGCAGAATTCAAAATAAATTTGGATTGTGCATGCCATGTCACTGATAAGACTGATAAATGGAGGAAGGAAATGTGGGTGTGTCTCCCCCTAAGGATCTTAGTAGGAATTGGAACCCCTCTCCTGTATACATCACAGCATCAACTAACCATATAACATGGACAAATCATCTCATATCTCTAGACCTCAGATCCCTTATTTGAAGAATTAAGAGGTTTGGTTTAAGATCTTCTCAGCTGTTACACAGTGTAATATTTGTCTTATTATATGAAAAAAATCATTCATATATCTTAAGCCTTTTGAATCTTAAACAACAAAAAAAGTAAATATAACTTTAGGACATACTGAATGCTCAGGGGGATCAAACACTATGCAAGTACTTTCCTTATGTTGCAGCATTTCTAATCCTGTGAAGAAGCTGAGGAATGACAAACCTAAGGATAAGATGCTAAAGAACAAAACAGAATGAAGATATTTAGAAAATCATCCAAGACCATATCATTACTAAGTGGCAGCACCAAGGGTCAAGGCTAGGCCTCTCAATTCCATACCACATATCAATAATCAATATGGTATCCTGCCCTCCTTCCTCCAACTCCCAGCTGGGACTCCAAAGAACAGCTGTTGCTTTGACACTAAATAATTAAATTAACATTTTCCACTGGGGCCCCAGTTTTCTATTGTTTAAGTGACAGACTCAACAAGATGGCTTCCAAGATTCTTTATTCCGTGGCAATCATTTGACTGTCTACCATGTCTAATCTCAAGTCCTTCTCTGATGCTCATAAAAATATGACTTAAGAAGTTACATACTTCAGGGCACATGGGTGGCTCCATCAGTTAAGCGTCCAACTCTTGATTTCAGCTCAGGTCATAATCTCGGGGTCGTGGAACCGAACCCCAGGTAGGGCTCCACACTGAGCTTGTCCCTCTCCCTCCCCCACTTGCTCTCTCTTTCTCTATCAAATAAATAAATAAAATCTTTTTTTAAAAATTACATAAATCACTTCCTTATTGAAATGAACCAAACAATTAAGTAATAATAGTTCAAAGCTGGTTGTATATAGGGAAGATAGAGAAGAGTAAAGAGATTTGAAAGATATTTGGGAAAAACAAAGTCTACAGATTTCAGTTACAGATGGCTATAAAGCATGAGAGAAATGAGAAACCCTTGGGTTTCTTGTTTTTATAAAAGGCTGATGTAGTGTGATTCATAGTTGGCCAAGAGTATTTGTAGAGGGACAAGAGTATTTAGTATAGATCTACTTTTCAATTTCATAGTTAAAAATTTGCATCTAGTACAAGATTTGTTGCTGGTCCTTCACAGTGAGAGAAGAGCAGGTTTGTAGGAAAATAAACGCATAAAATTCTGAAGGAACAGAGCAGTATGGGCACTTTTGAAATAAGAAAGAAAAAGTGTCTTGGTCCTTTCTCCTCTATCTATAGACATAATTATATAAATAGATATAAATAGATATAGGTCACATATATATGTCAAGGATCCAAGACCAGAACCCTATATACATGGTTCTTGTTCTCAATCCAGAGTCTCTCTACACCTCAGCTATCCTCATGAGCTGAGTATGTTCTCTGAATCTGGCACAGCCTCACTCCCAGACTGTCAGGAAAGAAACGGGATTAAAATTTCACAAATGATGAGCATTTATTGGTGCTTGCCTTTTCTTCCGCACAGCTCAGCCTACATGTTTCAGATTTCAGTCATAATCTCAAATCTCTCTTCATGGGATGACATTCTGTAACGGAATATGCAAGAGGAATAAGATGGTTGGCCTGCTATAACACTAAAAATAGGAAAATATCATAATAACGATAATACTGCCAAAAGCCCTAAATATCTATTTTGGAATTTCTCCATAAAATTCCCCACAAACATTTTTCTTCAATTCCATTCTCTTACTACATCCTTTATTTGGGCCAGACATAATATGATAATTAATATTCAAACTTTCCAGCTGCTGGGGAAGGAAAAAGGATTTCTATAATTTGACAGCTGTTATAATTGCTGCTACAGCAGTTTACTATTCCTGATTTTCAGCAAAATAAAGATTCAGTACATAGATCATTGTCTCTTAGTTTTCAAATGTCACTTTTGATGGTATCTAGAGAATATTTTTGAACTATACTTTTTTTTTTCAAAGATTTTATCTATTTGACAGAGAGAAACACAGCCAGAGAAGGAACACAAGCAGGGGGAGTGAGAGGGGGAGAAGCAGGCCTCCCGCCGAGCAGGGAGCCTGACGCGGGACTCAACCCCAGGTCTCCAGGACCATGACCCGAGCCGAAGGCAGCCTCCCAACCAACTGAACCACCCAGGCACCCCTGAACTATACTTTTTAAAAGTTGTTAGCAGGCAGAACCTGGCAGTTTAAGATTCTCTTTTCTATAACAGCCAAGGGAACATTAATACCAGTAATGGAAAACAGCACATAATGTTAACACACACACAGTGTCATTGATACACACACAGTATTTTCCAAATGTATATAAATTATACCATCATCTTGCTTTTTGCAATATTCATGTATACCTTTCTTATTAATTTTTCTTTGACTTAAGATGTTAATATATTTATTTATAAATAAAATTATAACACTATAGCTTAAGTGAAAACATGAGTTTTTTTCAAATATGTACTAAAATAAATTTATACCTACTTTGTGTTAGACTTTAAAGATAGCCCTCACTGATCCCCAGCTCCTGATGTTCAAGCCTTTATATAATTCCCTCCTCTTAAGTATGGGTTGGACCTAGTGATTTGCTACTAATGAACAGAATATAGCAAAAATGATACAATATCACTTCCATGACACCCAGGCTGAAATTTGACCAGCACTATTAAACCTGAAACTTTAGGGTGGGATCCAGGCATGAGTACTTTTTTTTAAGGTCTCTTGGTAACACTACTTGCAGCAAAAGTTGAGAAACACTACCTGAAATTTAGAACTGTGCCAAGGAATGGCCCCTAAGCCTTCTCTTTTCTCTATCAACCATTATTCCTTTGGTGATCTCATGAGAGAGTTTCACACTTTAAGAATCACATAGGTGCCAAAGACTCATAGTCTATACATCCATATCTCCAGCATAAATTTCTCCCTTGAAATCCAGACTCCTATACCCAACTACCAACTCAACTGAATACCATTCTAAATAAGCATTTTAAAACCGTGCTCTTGACTGCACCTGCAAATTTGTTCCTCCATTTTCTTCCTCTCAGTAATTAACAATCCCACCTTTCAAATATTTGGGGGGGAGGTGTGTGCCCGATATGTAATCAGCAAATCCTGTAGCTTCTTTGTTTTTTTGTTTTGTTTTGTTTTTTGGTTTTTTTTTAGAAAGAGAGAGGGAGTGGGGTGGGAGGGCAGAGAGAATCTTAAGCAGGCTCTACACCTAGCATAGAGCCCAACACAGAGCTTGATCTCACCACCCTGAGATCATGACCTGAGCTGAAATCAAGAGTCAAAGGCTTAACTAACCGAGGCACCCACAGGCCCCAGTATAGGTTCTATTTTTAAAATATATCCAGAATTCAACCCTCTCCTGTCACTTCTGCTACTATCACCCAGCTCCAAGCCACTGTTATATATTATTTGATAAATAGCAAAAGCCTATTAACTGCCTCCATTGCTTCTTTTCTTTCTCTTTATGCTCTATGATCCATACTACAACCAGGGAAATACTTTTACAATATGTTAAACTGTTTCGCTTATAGATCCACTCTCACTAAGTTTCCACTTATTTTTTCCATTCTAACTAAGAATAAGTCAAACTCATTACAGTAAGGTATAAGAAACTATAATATCTATAATATCTACTTTTCCCAACTGTGAGCTCTGTGACCTCATCTTCAATTAAATAACTCCAGCCACACTGGCCAACTTGACATTTAACACACACTCCAGGTTTACTGCCACCTCATGGCCTTTGCATTCTACAGTGATACTGCCTGAATCTCTCATCCTTCAGAACTCTGTGTGGGCGTTTCTTTATTGTCTTCTAATCTCTGCTCAAGTGTCCCCTTTTTGGTGAAGTCTTCACAAACCCTATTTAAAACTGCAAAATTCCACCCATATGATCCTTCCTTTTTTATTTCTTCTTAATAGTTGTCATCACTATTTAAACATGCATACAGGTATACAAACACACACAGCTGTGTGTATATATATATATACATACCGTTGGGGAGAAATAATTTTCTATACACTTGAAGGTTCTTTTGTCTGGTCTAAAAATTAAACTAACACAAGACAGATTAACTGGAGAAAATCACATTTAATTACATACAAATGGGAAATCCACATAAACATAAGAGATTCCAAAGACAGGCAAAATGATGGATGTATGTTATTCTGGACTAAGGGGTATGGAGTGGGGGTCTGGGGCTTCAAAAAGAAAAAAGGAAATTCACAGGAAGATGAAAGAGTAAACGTTTGGGAAACAAATGTTTGTTGGGTCATCCAGAAACAGTGGGACACAGGACTTTGATCAAATAGGTCTTGCCACACTCCTTCCTGCCCAGCACACCTAGTTCATATTATACTGTGGTTATCTATGGTGATAGCTCCTGCCCTGGAGCAGTTCCTCTGTCTAAATGCTGTTAGGCAGTTAGGTGGGGAGGCAAAAAAATTAAAAATTAAAAATTAAAACCAATTCTTGAGTCTTCTCTCTCTTAAAAATAATCAGCCTAAAATAAGCCACAAACCAAAGAAGGATATTTCAGGGTAGCAGATTTTGCTCCCTTACAACACATGTACAGACATACACATCAATATTGTCTGCCTCTGTCCATGAGAACGTAGAGTCCTTAAGATAAGAGATTTCTGTCTGCTTTGTTCACTGTCCATATTGTTCACCAGACAGTGCTTGACACTAAGTACTGTATTAGTATTTGCTGTATTTTTAGTGACAAATCTTCTTTGCTTCAGGGAAAAAAATGTGATGAATATAATTTTACCATTCCCTTAAAGAATGGTAATTACACAAACCTTGAGGGATAAAGGCATTTTAGAATTTAGAGATAGATTTTATTATATTTTACTCAGAATCATTCATGAATTTTTATTGAGCCTTTCATTTGAGATTCTGGCCATAGATTTTGTGGACAACTTCTCATTCTCATAGATGCACTATATTATGTTCTTCTGCCACAATTTCCATTGCTAGGGTCATCCATGGAGTCATAAATTAAAATGGAGTATATAGATCCATGGAGTATATAGATTAAAATAAATCTATATAAATGTTTAATTTCAACCATCTTCCCATTTCTATCTTGTGAAGTACATGATTTTATACAGTAAAGAAAAATGATATCAGCCACATACTTTATTATTAATCATCATTGATTCTTTTGGGTTCCTTACTTGTCAGTAACATTGTTTTTCAACCTGATATGGTTGTACTCCAAGTAACTAAGCCATAACCTAAAAACCCACTGCTATTTTTCAGGGTTATAATCTTTAAAAATTAACTAATTAAACTTCTACCAAGCTATCAGCTAAGTCAAGAGGATCTGTTTTTCATTTAAATGGTATTTCTCATTCTGTAGATTAATGTTTAATAAGAACATAATCCCTTTTTCATCTGAAAAGCAAATTTTGTGACAGAATGTTATTGTCAGGGGTGCCTGGGTGGCTCAGTTGGTTAAGCGACTGCCTTCGGCTCAGGTCATGATCCCGGAGATCCGGGATCGAGTCCCACATCGGGCTCCCTGCTCAGCAGGAAGCCTGCTTCTCCCTCTCTCAGTCCCTCTGCTTGTGTTCCCTCTCTGGCTGTGTTTCTCTCTGTCAAATAAATAAAAATCTCTAAAAAAAAAAAAAGAATGTTATTGTCAAAAACCTATTTTAACATATAGTTAAGTGGTGGTTTGCATTGATAGGTTAGAGAAAATTTTCCCAAGATAAATTATTCTGAATAAGAGAGATGGACGGAATGATTGCATCTTTGCAAACAGACATAGAGAACTCACTTATAATATGACAATGGTTACAATTTAGGTAATGCTAAATATATATCAGGAACTTCACATACATTTACTTACATATCCCACACAATATTCTGTAAGATGAGACTCATTATCCCCCCTTATAACAATAACAACAAAAAAGGCTTGCCAAGATCACACCACCTATATGAAATCAAGATTCCAACAAGTTTTCTTTCCAAACTGCTTGCCCTTAGACACTATATTAACTTCATTCTCAAAATACAAATAATTTGAAAACAAACTAATGAAAGACTTGCTTACTCAAAATAAAATGTATGACTGTATTGTTATTAAAATGATTTAGTCCAAAAAGCTCCCCACTAATTAAGAAATTTTGACACTCTGCATAATTGAAGGTGCCACAATCCAAGGAAAATCAGCCTTGAACTTGACCATTACTTCCAATCAACTACTTTGGTATTTTGTAAAATGCAAAAAGGCTCTCCATGTGTATTGACAATGTCCTTACCATGACGCTTTCAGATCCTGGATATGATTTTTCACAGATGGAATTCTGACTCTCCCCTTAATTCAACTTCCTAGTAGTATCTTCCTTGGTACTTTTCTCATCTATTTCTTTCTCATTTTAATATTTATGAAGCCAGAGTCAGTTGCAGTAGCAACAAAGAATTGGAGTTTGGGGAGTACATTTGAAGTGGGACTAATTTTTCCCATCATGTGGTTATCAGTTGGGAGTAAGAGAATGACAGAATGAAGCAGGTGGGCATTTTGTTTGGCACTACAAATCTCACTTGTATGTGGGCCCATAAATTAAAGGCCCAGTTCTTACTAACAACACAGGTTTAGGAGGGTAAGAATTATATCAGAGAAACAAAACACAAAAACACAAGTCCTTCTAAAGGATTTCTATCAACCACAGAACTGGTGTATGATTGTCACTAATTCTGGGAGGCTTTATCATAAAGATTACTGAGGTCTTGAAGGAGAAAGCCAGGTTCAAAACAAAGAACTGTGACCTGGCCAAAGGGTTGGACCCCAAGGCAGTGGACAGGAACTCAGTATTCTGATAGTGTTCAAAGAAGCACAGTGTCTCCAATCAAAAGCATGGGGGCAAGATGAAGCATCCCAAGAAGGTTTAGCTGGCCTTACCTCAAGGTTTTTATAGAAGGAAGTTCTTCCTCATCGTAGAAAGCATTACAGTCTAACAACAACAATAACAACATGAAGTACTTACCATGTGCCAGATACTTGATGACATGAATTCTCTCAATAGAGGGTCACAACAGAGCTCTAAGCTAAGGATGGATAATATCTCATTTTACAGATAAAGAAACCAAAAGAGCTTGTCTAAGTGTATAGAGCAAGGAAGTAATAGAGGAAGACTTTGAAATGAGGCTATCTGACTCAAGAGCTGAATAATATACTACATGATAGTATACTATCCTTATTTATTCCCATCACTAGATTCACAGTATCTGACAAGCCTAGTAAGAATTCAAGAATGACCAAATGAACACAAGAATGACCAAGTGAACAAATAAAGAGGCAATATCTGGGCCATAATAACACATAAAGTGTCCAACCCTCATTCCTTTAAGTAACTTAACTCCACTAATGCAAGAAGAAAAAACACTAAACATACACTGACATAATATACCCGGAGACAACCTCTAGACCAGGGGTTGGCAAACTTTTTCCACAAAAGGCCAGACAGTAAGTGCTATAAGCTTTGCAGGCAATGCAGATCTCTGTAGCATTCAATTGCAACATTATAAGGAGAAGCCAGTGATAAATAATACATAAATTAACAAATGTGGTATGTCACAATAACATTTTATTTATGGACACTAAAACTGGAAGTTCATATAACTTCCACGGGTCGTGAAATATTCTCCTACTTTTGATTTTCTTCAACCATCCAGTCATGTAAAATTTATCCACAGCTCGTGGGCCATGTATACACAAGCCAGGCAGCAGTCTGGAGTTAGCACAGGGCCCATGTTGGCTGGCCCCTACTTTAAATCACTTTTGCAATTGCCTTATAAATAGTGAGATTTTGAAAGACAATGGAGTTGATTCCAAATACAATGAGATTCACCCAAACACGGGGTGTTCTTTCTGGCCAGGGGTGGCGGAGCAGGTGGCTGGGTGGGGGGGTGCATAAGATACGACATGCAGAAAGTAGAGTCATTTACACCTCAGAGTTGTTACAGATGAACAAGGCAAAGAGCACTAAAGTAGTAAAAATCAGAGGAAGAATTCTGGTATGCAGTTAACTAGCTGGAATTATGTCATTTATAAGATAATGAGAGAGACAAGAAGACACTTCTTTTAAGCACCAGACACATTCAGAAACTGGTCAGAATGATAACATCGGGCACCGAAAGCCTAACTAGATCTCCTACAGCCAAGATGGCAATTAAATGATCCCTTTTAAATAAGCTAATTCAAATTCTTCACGGTTAGTCATTAAAATGTACCTCAATAGTTAAAATGTATATGAGAAGAAAGACTACAGATCTGGGTTTATTTTCCATCTACATCAGAAAACTGAAGAGATCTCCATTTCCGTCAAGCCAGATTTTTCTCCCCCTCCTTTCAAAAGAATTTCTGCTCCCAGACCAGCTGGCTGACCTGGTGAAGGAAACAGCCTTTGCCCTATCCTTCTCCTCCCCAAGCAGGACTAAGGCAAAACCTTTTATCCTACCTCCCCACCCACTCCCTTCCCACTCTCTACCCCCACCACCAGATCCTTCTCCCGGCCCTCACAAAAGCTAACCTGAGTTCTTCACCTTTCTCAAGTGCTAACCAACCCCCCCCCCGCCCCCCCGCACCTCACTCCAGTAGTTTTCCTCTCTGCTGATGACCATATTGCTGTTTCACAGAGAAACTGAAACTATCAGGAGGAAGAGCCTTCAACTTCCTGCCCTCTCAGGGACAAATCTCAGGATCTTGTGCTCATTCTTCCTTTCAAGTATCAGAAGCTGAAATGTTCCTTTGTCTAGTTTCAGGCTAGTCCCTCCTACTGGGACCTCCACCCACCCGCCCCTCCCACTCCCAGCTCTTCTGGAACGAGGATTTTGCTCTATCTCTCCTACCCTGTCTTCTGTATCTGCAAATGTCCCCTCTTTCCCTGTAGTCTACAAACACAACTGGCTCTCTCTCAGGTTGTAAACAAATCCATGAATCCAAATCCTCTCAACCTCGTGTTGGCCTCCAGCTCCCCTCTTACCTTACATAGCCTTCACATCCAGTGCCTCAGAACTTTCAACCTTGCGTCCACATCCTTATCTCCCACTTACTCACCCAGGCCCCCTACGGTCCAGGCCCACCATGACATGGAAACATCTCTGGCAAATATCTCCAAGAACATTCCTTCCCTGCATTCAATGTGTAATTTCATTGGTATGTTCAAGAAAAAACTGTTAATATAATCCCCTATATTTTTAATTCTTAGCTTTAGTTATACTATTTTTAAATCTCGTGAAATAATTTCTAACTGAAAATTTTGTTGTTACGGGATCCTTATAAAACCTCTTGTATCCAATGAGAATGCGTAAGTCCATTTCCATGTGTTTAAGGTAAGTTGGGGTGTATGTTGACCCAAATTTGGACTGTATTAATTTTACCGTAAGAGACAGTCAATCACTCATAACAGCAGTGCTTCAAAAACAAAGCAAACAAAACACATTGGTATATTTTCTCCTTTTTTTGAATTCTCCATATTTCTGGTTTTTTTTTTCAGTAATAATTATAATTCATAAAAGCAGGAAGTAAAAACCTTTCCAAACTCTTACCTCCCCAAAACATCTCTTGTTATAATTGCCACTAAACCACCTAGACCTTCATCCAGAAAGAACATATGTATATGTAGGCATGCATAACCTGGTTAAAAATTTTAATTCTTTTCAGGTCTCATTTCACCTAACATCTTCTTAACATCTGACAGAATTGATTCCTTCTCTTTTCTTGCCACACTCACTTCTCTTACTTAATGGAATTGATTTTAAACCCTTAAACTCCTTCTTTCCTTTAGCCCCATATTTCAAACCAAAATCTGCCAAGGCTACTACCTGACTATTCCTTTTATGTACCATGTTCTAAGAGGTTAGTTTAGGCAGTCACATTATCTCAGCCAGACAGCTACATTCAACTTCTCACTGGTCTCCCTGCCTCTATTCTTGTCCCTCTCTAATATATATTTCATACTGCCACAAACACAATATTTTTCCAATGAAATATGATCATGTCACTTCTCCAATTGAAGTACTCCAACGACTTCCTTATACCTACAGGATGAAGTTCATACTTCGCAACACCAAATGTCAGATCATATGTCATCCAGTCCCCATCTAACTTATCATCCTTAACTTTAACCAAGCCACCCTCTCATAATTCATGATCCAGCAAAATCAAACTCTAGTTCTTTGAACTCTCTCCTTCTACCTGGATGGCCACAATCCTATCCTCCCCTGTGTGAGACAACTTATCTTTCAACAATCAGTTTAAGCATTACCATTTTGAGGAAGGCTTCCTCTTCCCCAAGGCCTCAGGGAAAACTTGTCATTCTTGTGTTGCAGTTTCTTGTATTCTTCCCAAAAATGTTTAAGCCTATCTATACCTAATGAATTATAAGCTACTTGAAGTAAAAGACTGAGCCTGAGCTGTTGCTCTAATCCTAATAAACTTTTTTAGGGATACTATGTTCATCTTTCTCATAATGGAGACTATTTATTGGGCATCTAGAATGATGTACATATTATTCTAGATATTTTTATTAATTATCCCTTCTAATATTCACAAAAATCCTAGCTCTACTTTACAGAATCTAAAACTGAGGGATGATATAGTCTAAACAACTCCACCAAAGTTACACAGCTAGTAAATGGGGAACCAGAATTCAAATATGGCAGCACCAGCACGGTTTCTTCTCCCACAAAATAGTTCTGACTTAGCATTTGATACTATTACTATTTAATCTGTCCTATGTGATGTAGAGTAACTGAAACCATAGAAACCTTTCTTTACAACCTTTTGGTGGTTTACTGATGTTTATTCAGTATAATTTTTCTAAAATTATATATTACCTCATCATTCTTTTTATGCCATTTAAATCATTCATAACATTGTCTATACATGTACACTTTCAGAATGGACTGTGATACTGCAGCATGGACATTGGCACCAAAAAAACATGAATAAAATATTTTTAGGGACACCTGGGTGGCTCAATCAGTGACGCATCTGACCCTTGATTTCAACTCAGGTCATGATCTTAAGTTCATGAGATCAAGCCTTCAGTTGGGCTCTGTGTTGAGCTCGGCATTCAGTGTGGAGTCTGCTTAATATTATCTCTCTCACAAATTAATAAAATTATGAATAAAAGGGGAGAGATCATGATTAACACCAAGAAAATAGAAACAGTCATCAGAAATTACTAACAATAGTTATATGCCAATAAGTTTAACAACCTGGAAGATATGGATGCATTCCTGGAAACCTATAAACTTCCAAGACTGAAACAGGAAAAAACTGACAATCTGAATAGACCAATATCTAGTAACAAGATTGAAATAGTGATCAAAAACCTCCCAAAAAACAAGATCCCAGGACCTGACGGATTCCCTGGGGAATTCTACCAAACATTCAAAGAAGAAATAACACCTATTCTCCTGAAGCTGTTTCAGAAAATAGAAACAGAAGGAAATCTTCCAGACTCTTTCTATGAAGCCAGCATTACTTTACTCCCCAAACCAGACAAAGATTGCATCAAAAAGGAGAACTTCAGACCAATATCTCTGATGAATATGGATGCCAAGATTCTTTTTTTTAAGATTTTATTTATTTATCTGACAGAGAGAAACACAGCCAGAGAGGGAACACAAGCAGGGGGAGTGAGAGAGGGAGAAGCAGGCTTCCCGCTGAGCAGGGAGCCCGATGTGGGGCCAGATCCCGGGTCTCCGGGATCATGACCTGAGCCAAAGGCAGTCACCCAACCAACTGAGCCACCTGGCACCCCCTGGATGCCAAGATTCTTAGCAAGATCCTTGCTAACAGGATCCAACAATATATTAAAAAGATTATCCACCATGACCAGGTGGGATTTATCCAGGAATGAAAGGGTGGTTTAACACTTGCAAATCAATCAACGTGATAGAACATTTCAATAACAGAAGAGAGAAAACCCACATTGGTACACTCTACAATTGATGCAGAAAAAACATTTGACAAAATGCAACATCCATTCCTGATTAAAACTCTTCAAAGTATAGGGATAGAAGAAACATTCCTCAACCTCATAAAAAAATCTATGAAAAACCCACAATGAATATCATTCTCAATGGGGAAAAACTGATGGCCTTCCCTCTGAAATCAGAAACAAGACAAAGACGCCCACTCTCACCACTATTGTTTAACATAGTGTTAGAAGTCCTAGCAACAGCAATCAGACAACAAAAAGAAATAAAAGGTATTCAAATTGGCAAAGAAGAAGTCAAACTCTCTCTCTTTGCAGATGACATGATACTCTATATGGAAAACCCAAAAGACTCTACCCCCAAACTACTAGAACTCATACAACAATTCAGTAATGTGGCAGGATACAAAGTCAATGCACAGAAATCAGGTGTGTTCTTATACACTAACAATGAAAATATAGAAAGGGAAATCAGAGAATCAATTCTGTTTACTATAGCACCAAAAACTATAAGATACCTAAGAATAAACCTAACCAAAGAAGTTAAGGATCTGTACTCAAGGAACTACAGGACATTCATGAAAGACACTGAAGAAGACACAAAAAGATGGAAGCACATTCCATCCTCATGGATCAGAACAATAAACATTGTTAAAATGTCTATACTGCCCAGAGCAATCTATACTTTCAATGCCATTCCGATCAAAATTCCACCAACATTCTTCAAAGCATTGGAACAAACAATCCTAAAATTTATATGGGACCAAAAAAGACCCCAAATTGCTAAGGAATTGTTGAAGAAGAAAAACAAAGCTGCGGGCATCACGTTACCTGACTTCTGGCTTTATTACAAAGCTGTGATCACCAAGACAGCATGGCACTGGCACAAAAACAGAAACATAGACCAATGGAACAGAGTAGAGAATCCAGATATGGGCCCACAAATCTATGGCCAAATCATCTTCAACAAAGCAGAAAAAAATATCCAGTGGAAAAAAAGACAGTCTCTTCAACAAATGGTGCTGGGAAAATTGGACAGCTACATATAGAAGAATGAAACTAAACCATTCTCTTACACCACACACAAAGACAAACTCAAAATGGATGAAAGATCTCAACGTGAGGCAGGAATCCTTCAAAATCCTGGAAGAGAACATAGGCAGTAACCTCTTTGACATCGGCCACAGCAACTTCTTTCAAGACACGTTGTCCCCAAAGGCAAAGGAAACAAAAGCAAAAATGAACTTTTGGGAGTTTATTGAAATAAAAAGCTTCTGCACAGCAAAGGAAACAGTCAACAAAACAAAGAGGCAACCCATGGAATGGGAGAGGATATTTGCAAATGACACTATAGACAAAGGGCTGGTATCCAAGATCTATAAAGAACTACTCAACAACCAAAATAAAGATCATCACATCAAAAAATGGGCAGGAGACATAAAGAGGCACTTCTCCATAGAAGACATACAAATGGCTAATAGACACATGAAAAAATGTTCGTCATCACTAGCTATCAGGGAAATTCAAATCAAAACCACACTGAGATACCACCTTACACCAGTCAGAATGGCCAAAATTAACAAGACAGGAAACAGCAAGTGTTGGAGAGGCTGCAGAGAAAGAGGAGCCCTCTTACACTGTTGGTGGGAATGCAAGTTGGTGTAGCTGCTTTGGAAAACAGTGTGGAGATTCCTTAAAAAATTAAAAATAGAGCTACCCTATGACCCTGAAATTGCACTACTGGGTGTTTACCTAAAGATACAGATGTAGTGAAAAGAAGGGCCATATGTACCCCAATGTTCATCGCAGCAATGGCCACAATCGCCAAACTGTGGAAAGAGCCAAGGTGCCCTTCAACAGATGAATGGATCAAGAAGATGTGGTACATATATACAATAGAGTACTATGCCTCCATCAGAAAGGATGAATATCCAACTTTTGTAGCAACATGGACTGGACTGGAAGAGATTATGCTGAGTGAAATAAGCCAAGTAGAGAAAGTCAAGTATCACAGGGATTCACTTACTTGTGATGCATAAGGGGTAATATAGAAGACAGTAGGAGAAGGAAAGGAAATGGGAAGTAGGATAATTCAGGGAGGGAAACGAAACAGGAGACTTTGGACTCAGAAACAAACTGAGGGTCTTGGAGAGGAGGGGGTGGGCGGATGGGAGAGCCTATTAATAGGTACTGAGGGCACGTATTGCATGGAGCACTGGCTGTGGGGCATACACAATGAATCTTGGAACCCTGAAAAAATAAAATAATAAAAAAAAAAATTATCTCTCTCCCTCTGCCCCTTTCCTCCATTTTCCCTCTAAAAATAAACCAACCAACCAACCAACCAACAAACAAACAAACAAATCTTTTTAAAGAAAGACTACTTATATTTGCAAATGGGAATTACAAAGAATTTCCCATTTCCAATAATGGTTACATCATGTGCCAAGAAAATACCAATTAAGATCTAAGTGTAAAATATACTCTACGTTGGGCATTAAAACAATCCACTTTATTAATAAATATAAAGTGAAGTAATTTTTAATATAAAATTAAAAGGAAATTAGCAACTCTTCTTTTATTCATTAGAGAAGTTAACTAGGTGGTATGTGAAAAAAAAGTATAAGACAAATAAAAATTTTAAGGCAGTTTAAAGAGGGAAAATACTGCCACCAGACACAGTGAATCTGGTCAATCTTTACAGAACAATAATTGTTTATATGTTAGGTAGGTTATATGTAACAACAAGTTGTGTGTATGTAACCTCTTTGCCTCGATGCAGCCATTTTATTCTGGAGAGGCAATAAACTTTGCCATAATAGTCTGTTTTCCATTACTGGATCTAAAGAAATCATTAAAAATTCCTTTTCCTTAAAAAAGATGCTTCCACATTCACTGAATAGTTTCTTATATATATTTGACTTGTTACCCAATACATTACACCCACAATGACTACTGAATGACTACTAAGCATCTGGAATTTCTAAACCAATGTTCCTGTGTATTTCCAATAACTTTACATCGACTTCTAATTTTCTTTGATGTTGACTGAATGTCATCTCAATAGAAGACAACATAGTCAAAAGGCCCTTGCAGCTAAAATACTGGGGTCAAATTATCCTGCTTTGATCAACCACTGTGCATGGGCTAAAGTCACTATATATTATAAACCTACTATCCCAGAGCCTTTAGTTGTGGGAGTGGAGAAATAAGGGATTATGGAAGTTGACTATTACACAAAGCAAGAAGCAATCCAGATGTTGCTGGGGTCCTCCTGAATCATTAGCCATTAATTTGAGCAAGAAATTCTGAGTTGTAATAGGAAAAATATGAAATAAAACAATTTTAAAAGTCATGATTACAGTCTCAAGCAACCTTTTTATAGTAGTCTATTTCATGAATTTCATTCCATATCTACCATCATATAATTCATTTACAGATAAAGAATTCTGGAAAAACTTTCTCAGTGTATGGTATAAAAAATCTCTATTTTTTAGTGATCTAATCTTAGGAGAGTATTTTACATGCTGAGTACAAAACATTTACTTCTCCAATGTGTTGCTCTTTACTTTCAAACCTCTAATACACTCAAGACACTTCTGATACCACATGTGTGGGGTTTTCCCTCTCACATACTAAGCAGTTCTCTGTGACAGCTTCTGATTTGGCTTGGTCTTTCTGGGTGTGAGTTCACATCCAGGAGCCCAGTAAAAGCCATCTCATTAGAACAAAAGACACTGCTATCACCTAGGAAATTCCAAGGGTTGTAGGAGCTCTGTGTCAGGAACCAGGGGCAAGGATCACTATGCATATCTATTTCTTATTATTTCACACAGTCCTAAACAAATTATTTTTAAGTCTCAAATCCATCAGCTAACATACATACAGTTCACACAAATTCTTAATCACAGATTTAAAAATAAAATTACAGAATATTTATTCTGTTCCTGGTACTATGCTATGAGCTTCAGCTGTAACTGCATCTTTGAAACCCTGTAAGAACCATACAAATTGACACAAGTACAACCCAAATTTTACAGATAAGGAAACCAAGTCAAAAGGCATAAAATGGTTTAAATTTAAAATTTGAACACAAGAAATCTCACTCTCAAATGCATGCTATTAATCAATATATTATTCTAAGAGCAATACACCAGCCAAATACAGAATATATAAAATAAACGAGTTATATGACAGATAGATGATAGATAGACAGACAGACAGACATGCTTTCCAGGTCTTTAAATTTCTTTATAAATTTCTTTCATATATACTGAGTTGCCAAGACCTATCAAATACTAACTCCATACTTTATGATTAATAATATACTTGAAATACTCAGCTTCTCTTTTTATGAAAAACCCAGAGATGATCTGTTCTGTGTATTTTTCACCTGGCCAAAACTAATATTGCAAATGGAAATGTTAGTAACTATGTTTAAATCTATTTACATTTATTACTTAATAATTAATGCAAAATTCTACACTTTAAAAATTCATTCACAAAAAAGCTCTTTTTTAAATCTAGTACTTTGTGGAAAAATAAAAGAAGCTGGTCTCTCCCATATTAAATTATTAGACAACCATAATAACCAATGTTAGAAGCTATCTGAAAATTATCAAAAATTAGCAATAAATGTGAGGTTTGGCCTCACTCTTACAATGCCTCAAAATTATTTAAGGACCTAATGGAACAACTGAAATTTTGTTCTATTTCTTAGGGTCCTGTTTCAAAACCCTGTCGCCATTGCTGAAATTAATAATTGCCCTTCTAAACCTCAAAGCCATCATCTAAAACAGCAGCTCCCAGAGTATGCTCTTGCGACCCCCATGACCATATGTGGGGGTCTGAGAGCTCAAAACTATTTTCAAAATAATACTAAGACATTATTTGCATTTTTCATTGTCATTCTCTTCCAAGTGTACGATGGAGTTTTCCAGAGGGCTACATAATGTGTGTTACCATGACAAACTAGTGCAGACGGTAATGTGAAATATCTTCTATTAGCCAGAGACATTAAACAGAGCTATAAAAATCTAGAATAATACCTCCATTACCCGTTTTTTGTTTTGAAAACTACATTTCCTTTTAATAAAAGTGTTATTGATGTTAATAAGCAATGAATATATTATCATACTAAAATTAATGAACAGAGTCTCTTGGGTGGTTCAGTCCATTAAGGATCCAACTCTTGATTTTGGCTCAGGTCATGATCTCAGGGTTGTGAGATTGAACCCCACATCATGCTCCATGCTGGGCATGGAGCCTGCTTAAGATTCTTTGCCTACCTCTCCCTCTGTACCTCCCTCCCCCTGCTTGCATGCTCTCTCACAAAAATAAATAAACAAATAAATAAATGGATAGATAAATAAATATTAAATTAACAAATATATAAATATGTGTGAAATTTTCTGTTTCAATTACCAATACAGCAAGTATAGATAGATATTATAAATAAAAACTCCTTGACATCTTCAATAATTGTTAATGAGGGTCTTGAGAACCACTGATATAAAGCACCCATCATCTGTCCCATTCGAATTCCTTACTCTACATTCTCTGAGTTTAGCTTGTTGATGATGATCATCCCTGGTGTGTAGTTCCATTTTTGTTTGTTGGTTACCTTACAAGATCTAAGAGAGTACAAAGTCTTCTGATTCCTACTTTTGAGCAGACAAATTAGTCTCAGTCAATAACTCCATCTGAGGGTACGATACATCAGATGGTACTATTCCATGGACAGATTTAACAGAATCTGTTCTGAACAATGCCATGCTTTATTTGGAATACATCACACCATCATAGAAGTCTGGGAACTTATAGTTAAAGAGAAATTGATTAAACTTTATCGTTAAACCTCTTGATGTCTGAAGTTTTTCATGTTACTATTGCATAAGGTAATGAATTGTATTAAAATTATTTAGACCCTCAGCATATCAGACTCCATACTGGGCCTTCCACAGGTCCAATAGGGACTAAGAGCCGCCCTAGACCATCCATATGCTCTACTTGGAGCCTGGCCTGAGTGGCTCAGATTGGAAGGAACACCTCTCAGCAGCTCTGAATACTTTTTGCCAGTCTCTCCACTTTGAAACATTTTCTCCCTTTATGATTACCTCCCTGTATTCCCCTGGTTCTACTCCTGTCACTAATTATAACTGTTCATGCTCTAAACAAAAGTCTTTTGTGGTGATTTCTCCTTAGCCTTTTTCACTACTCATCCCACAGGATGAGAACTTCCATATCCATAGTGTGAAGGTATCAGCTATATTCAAGTGACCCTCGAATCACAAGTCTAACCTTGACTTGGCTCATGACTGCAAGGCCTCAATTCCTAATGGACAATTAAATAACTCCAGATGGATGTTTTGCTAGCTACTTTCATAACATACAAAACCCAACTCATTGTTTTCCACAACAAACAACGAAGCTTAAAATTGCTCCTCTCCCTCTGTTTTACTAGTTCCCAGCCATAGGTGATTTTTAACCTCTAAGGAACAGTTCCATTGTCCAAAGACATTTTTTGGTTGTCACAACTGGGGAAGGGAGTGCTACTTGCACCTAATGGATAGGACCACTGATGTTACTAAGTACCTTACAATGCACAGGACAGCACCTACAAAAAGGAATTATCTGGCCCCAAATGTTAACAGTGCTTAAGTTGAGACATACTGCTCTCTTTCCATCACTTGCCCATCCAGCCAAGCAAGGTGATCCATGACTCTGGCACAGATGTGGCCACCAGGAGCCTCAGAGGCGAATCTGAAACTGAAGCAGCTGGAGATCATAGAGGAAAAAAAGGCCTGAATACAGCCGGATGGTCACTAAGGTGAAGTTGGGTTCAAATATAGAGCAGACGGTAACTGAAAGCAGGGTTAAGTTGAAAAGTTCATCTGAAATATCAACATCTAATAAATGTTGCATTAGAAAGGGAATGTTAGACTATATGACATTTTTTCAAAATATTGAGTTAATTATTGATCCCATGATTCTTTCAAAATATCTCAGTCACCCTAAAGGTTAAAAATAAGCATAAGAGGGGAAACAGAATTGTGGTGTGAAAGATATCTTAGAGTACTACGTTTGTACGTGGGTCCCACCTCTTGAGCAGCAAGGTGAAGGTGGGTTCAAAAATCCATTGGATGGCAGAGACAGAGGCCTGCTTCTCCTCTCAAGCTGATGAGAACGGAGTTCACAGGAATCACTCAGAGTTCAATGTGTCTTCTGCATTTGCGGAGATGTATTAGCTTACTGATTGACTCCTGCCTGGGCAATCAAGAGGTTGAAATGGGGTGGACAGCAGTTTTAGAAGCAGCATGCTGCTGAGTTAGGATAAATTTGTTCTCCTAGAGCCTATCTGGGCCAAGAATGGGTTCATGTTTCCCATGGACCAGATGAAGGTCAGCCAGCTCTCGTAGAGCCTGTCCTGTAAAGATTTCCTGTGATGAGCTCTCACCAGACACATGCTCAAAACACACCAAGGAATTGCTAAGAGTTGTGGACAAAGTAGGTCATTGCTGAAATAGGGAAATCTGCATCTGCACAAGGGGAATTACAGGTGAGACACTCCTAGATATGCAACGGTCTCCGAAAACCACACAAAAGTCTTTAAAAGAGAATTAACTTTAATCATCTGACAGACTGAAAAGACAGAGTCATATAATGGTAGCAAAAAGCAACAACTTTTGTATCTCCCTTTTATCGCCTCCCTCCCCATGGGTCTAACAAATTAAAGGAAGGGAAGAAATGCCCTGTGTGAAGCTGCCAACAGCCATTGGAAAGCAGGTCCCCAGCTTGGCAAGAGATAGTGGGAGAAGTTTTAACTTTAAATCATGCTCTTATTTCATTATCATTTGATTGCACATGCGCCTTATGGAATTGAGACAAATTATTTAAAGCAACTATAGTTTTTCCTTTTACCTAAGAATGGACAGAGAAGTTGCGCTGTCTGCCTGTGTTTGTATCCAGAGACAGGGAGAATACTATCCCTACTGAACAGGATAAAAAAATCAGTGGAATATTGTCTTTTAATGGGGTTGCTTTTATGAATACAGTTTCTGCATGTAAATCAATTCTGAGGCGTGGACAGTGAGGCAAAACCTAGATTTACCTGAGCTATCTGGCACGAGTCAGTCCAACAATATGGATGCATTTACAAAGAGAAAACTAGAGAAGGGATCAGGGACATTCCCTGTATTTATAGGAGTCATGGAACAACTACTAGATGAGGGGAGTGTAACCTTAAAACGCAAAGATTTAGACAAAACCCAAGTTAAATCACGCAGTCTCCCCCCCTCCACCAATCAAATCGATCTCCACAATATTTGACAACCACTCCTCTTTATTCCCACTATGCTCGTTTAACTTCTTGGGTAGTCATTTCTGGATTTCCCAGCTGTTCTTTCTTCCACAGGATCTAACCATAGTCATTTCTCAGTTAAATTCAAGAGTAGAAATGTGGTTGGGGGAGGGGAGGGTGCAGGAAGTGGGAAAATGCTAGTGAAAGTATCCAAAGTTGCTATTATGTAGGATGAATAAGTCTAGAGATCTAATGTACAGTAAGATGACTACAGTGTATAATACCGTATTGCACTGGAAATTTGCTAAAAGTAGATTTCAGGTGTTCTCACCATACATACTCAGAAAATGTGAGCAAATGAAATGCTAATTAGTGAGGCACCTGGGTGACTCAGTCAGTTAAGCTTCTGCCTTCAGCTCAGGTTCTGATCTCAGGGTCTCTCTATTTCTATACCAAATAAACAAAATCTTTTAAAAAAAGGAATGCTAATTAGCTTGACTGTAGTAGTCATTTCACTATATCAAAATATCATATACACCTTACATATATACAATTTTACTTAAAAAAATGAAAGAGCTATATTCTTAAAGCACAAGTCTGAACATACCATTTTCCAACTTGAAAATCTTTGGGGAGCATTTATTTTGGAGAATAAAATCTAAACACCTTAGCATGACATTCAGGGCTCTCCGCAGTAGCCTCAATCTCCTCTGCTGTACTCCTCTCCTATTACATACACACACACACACACACATACAAAGACACGCACACACACACACTCCACGATGCCCTATCATTCTGGACTATTTACCATGGCCCAAAGAGTTCATACATTTTCTTGTCACTATGCTTCTCTTCATATTTTGATTTCAATCCCAAATACTCTTTCCTCAGCACCACCTTCCACTGTCTTCCTCTCCAGCTTTTGAAACCATCCCCATTTTTCTGGGTGCAGCTTATGGTAGAGCTAGGGAAGCATTATCTGGCCTCCTAGTCAAAATGACCCCTCCTTCCTCTGTGCCCAGCTATATTTTTTTTTACGACACTTATTTGCACCACTTGTTTTCACTCCAGCTTATAATATAGATCATTTTTGTCTGCCCATCTCCCCCACCAGTTAGTAAATCTCTTGATAGCTTACATACAATAATCAATAAATATTTGGTGGACTGAATTAAAGCTACAGACCAAAGTAGTATCCTCCACACTTTTAATTTTTCTACATACATCATTCTCAGGTTTTATTATCTATTGGACCTTCCTGTTTCAGCAAAAATGACCTAGAAGAAGAAATACATTTTTCGGTAAAGAACTCAGGACTAGTTTGTTTGTTTTTTTAAATACATGGAGGTAAAACAGAATTTTTTTTAAAATGTAACTTTCTTTTCTGTGTTCTTTTTTTTATTTTATTGTTTTTATTGTTACTAATTTTTTTTCCAGTGTTCCAAGATTCATTCCCCATTCCCCACACCCATTGCTCCATGATTTAGGTGTCCCCAGTACACAGCA